>CM060447.1:183278786-183482733 GCA_030545235.1 Helianthus tuberosus | reverse complement strand
CCCATCAATCAATTAGTGAAAGAAAGAGAAGGAAAGTGGATTGGTGATGTGTCAGTGAGGTGGTAGTTACTTTATGATATGTGGCAGTGACATGGAGTAAAAGGGTGTGAAACCATAACTGATGGTCGTATATCAAAATTTAGTATTTGGGAGTCACAAAACTAAGGTCTTAGAGTGAATAGACACCATTGAGGGATAATCCAAAACCCGAGTCACATTTATGTATATAGTTAATGATAGAATATACTCGAGATATTAGATCTTACAAAATGAGAATTTTGATTTCAACATTACATTTAATACGCAAAAAAAAAAGATTATTATCGTCTTTTTTTCTAATCACCATTGTAAATTGTACATCTAGCTTGAGTGAACATCAATCCCATGTTTGTGTGGATTAGATCTTGTTGGAAGTTGTTATTGATGTTCTCCAAGTGTGAAAAACAACATAACATTATAATTGTACCAAAAATAAATAATTGTAGCAGATCGACGCGTGTAATAGGCAACATAACATAGATGTTTAATCTTAGAAGTAGTAACACATAGGATATGAATATATGAATAAAATACATAATAACATCTAAAATGTGTGAGTTTTCAATATCATATGGTTGTTTTAATTAAAAAAGGAAAAATTACAAGTTTTGTCCTTTATCTTTATAGTACTTTACAAGCGGTGTCCTTTTTTTCAAATGTTGACAGGCGGTGTCCTTTAGTAGGTATTTTGTTACACGTCTTGTCCTTTAGCCCTAACCCAGTTAGGTTTTTTTGTTAAATCTGATCATGTGCAAGGCACATGAGGGCATTCTTGTAATTTCACCTTTCTAGGGTATATTATGTAAATACCTTATATTCAATGACTATTTTGTAAAAGAAAAAAATATATATATCAATAAAATATATCTCAGATCAGATCTGCATCTACAATTCCTCATTTGTTGTTCATCCACCACCGTGCAACCACCGCCCAACCACCATCACCGTCGTGAAAATCCAGCTTCAGTTGTTCATCCATCGCTCAGATCTGCAACTCCACCACCATGCTTCTCTCTCTCTCGCTCTCCGACTCCGGCACAACGCAACTCCACCACCATGCTTCTCTCTCTCTCTCCGACTCCAGCACAACGACAACCTCCACCACCGCTGCCGGAGCTTCCGGTGCCTCTGTCGGTGCCGGCGCCGTGGTCTTCAACGTGATCTTCAACAGAAGCCCCACCTCTGCAGCGTTAGCCCCCCTCTCTCTTTTTAACTTTGATGTCACAAAATTAGAGTAGATGTCATGGATAAGCAAAGAGGCCATACATGTCCTGAATAAATAATTCAATGATTCGTGTTCTGCCATTATCATGGTTGATGTGATGGATAAGCGAAGAGGCATCATATCTCTAACCGATCTATGGTTGCGTCACAAAACCCTCGACGACTCCGGTATTATTTCCCCTTTTGGTTTCGTGTTCCAGATCTGCATATTGATCGATCGTTTTGTATAGATTTGGTTTTTGTAGGCTTTGGATTGAGTTTTGTATGCTATAGATGTTGGATAATTGTTTGTATGACTTTGGAAAGTCAACTATCATGTCTTTGTTTCAGGAATCCGATTATGTAATTTCATTATTTAGCTTTAAATTGGTTTATCTTTGTCTAAATCCATTCATTATATAGCTTTAAATTGGTTCTTCTTTGTATAAAATCCATAGTTTATCTCATCAGTTGATGGTTGTAAGGTTGTTAATGGTGGTTTGGTGGAGGCTTGTGGTGACAGTGTTTGATCGGCAGTGGTGGTGGCCTGAGAGAGAACATAGGAGAGTGTGTGTTTATTCATTATTATATTTTTAATTTTATATCAGATTGTTAGGGTAATTTGATTTCAGATATATAATTTTTTTTTTGAAATATTTTTTAAAGAATAAATTACAAGTTTTGTCCTTTAAATAAGTAAAAAGACTAAAATACCCTTGGGTAATCAGATTTAACAAAAAAATCTAACTGAGTTAGGCTCAAAGGACAAAACTTGCAACAAAATTCCCTATAAAGGACACCGCCTGTCAACATTTGAAAAAAAGGACACCGCCTGTAAAGTACTATAAAGATAAAGGACAAAACTTGTAATTTTCCATTAAAAAAACCTGAAAATTTGCAACAAAGAGAGAAAGTTGAAAATTAAGAAGTCCATGTGTTTATGCATTAGGTACAACATATTTAAGCACTCAACTTTAAGAGTTCAAGAGGTGCATGTATTTATGCATCATGTACAACCTTAATGTGTACAAATATTTCATCCAACTTTTGGGCTGACAAATTATTTATTCAGTTTTTGAATTCCCACTCATGTTATACACCCATTACTGGATTCTTCTTTTTGTTTGTGACATATGAGTGTCTTCGTGTCGTAGCATAGTTTTACCTTAGGAAAGGCATATTTTGAGACCAAAAGATAGATAAGAAGCAAATTAGGAAGAATCAAATATTTTTAAGCACAATACGAGAATGGTCAAATACGCACAAGTAACACTCGTGTGGGTTCTCTTAGCTATAGTCTAGGTCGAACATGACATTTTTTCTTAATTCTCTATAATTATGGCTCTGATACCAATCTGTCACACTCCAACCGATGGCGGAAACATCGATGCGAGACTTAATAGATTTCTCATTGTTTGTGACATATGAGTGTCTTCGTGTCGTAGCATCGTTTTACCTTAGGAAAGGCATATTTTGATACCAAAAGATAGATAAGAAGCAAATTAGGAAGAATCAAATATTTTTAAGCACGATACGAGAATGGTCAAATACGCATAAGTAACACTCGTGTGGGTTTTCTTAGCTATAGTCTAGGTCGAACATGACATTTTTTCTTAATTCCCTATAATTATGGCTCTGATACCAATCTGTCACACTCCAACCGATGGCGGAAACATCGATGCGAGACGTAATAGATTTCTCAAAGACAACATAACACTAAATTTGTGACAATAAATTAAAATTCAAAATTTCATTTCACTAAATCAAGCATTACATTGTTCATGAAAATGGAAAGTACGAAAATGGGAATTTCAAAACTAACAATATTAAAATGCATAAATTAAAACTAGGTGAGCATCTAATCCACCCTAAGTCTTTTCTTGCGAAATCATCATCAAATATTTCCTGCAACATGTATAAAATATTCGTCAACACAAATTATGTCAGTGAGCATACTAGTTTGTCTACATAGCATAAGTATGAATAAAAAAATCCACATATTAATTTTAAACTAAGTCATATAATCATACTAGCATACAAGACTAAATATCAACCTAAAGTTTTCACTAGCGTAACCATATCACCGATGTGAATAAGACCATAAATATTAAATACTTAACAATGACCCAACAAACGGGGCAACGTGCTAATCCTATAGCGCTATACATGTTAAATGAGGCTTTTTTAAGTTAATGATAGATAGCATGCATAAGATTTATCCTAGTATGTATAAACAAGTAGCATAACAAGTAAGAATGTTTAAGGATTGAGTGTTTACATAAGATTGATTGTATGTGTGATTGTGATTTTAATACGGTTACATGTTGCAACCCAACTAGTGTTCAAAGCGTAAAATGGGTCAAATATGAATTCACGATTTGCGTAGATTTTCACAAAAGAGAGTAATTGGTTTTGAAGGATAGAGTCACCAAAGTTTACCCTAATGGTAAACAAAGGTGTAAGAGTATGAAGATTTTAGGATTGTAAATGGAAAACTTATAAGTATGAAAATACATAAAATATATCTTGCCTGGATACTTATTTGAACACTTATAAAGTTAAACAAATCGTGTTCGTTTCAACCAGTGTGGTTGGATTCATGTTGCTTACACGTTTAAACATTTATATTCGTATTAGGTTGAACCCATCAACCCGCTTTAATATCAGGATTAGGGCTGCAAACGAACCAAACGAACACGAACAAGGCCTTGTTAGTGTTCGTTTGTTAAGAAATATATGTGTTCGCGAACTGTTCACGAACACTTATCGAACGAGATTTTATGTCCGTGTTCGTTTGTTAATAAAATGAACTTTTTCGTGTTCCTTTGTGTTTGTTTGTTAATTTTAGACAACAGACAAAACGAACATTGACGAACACAAATGAACACAAAATAATGTTCATGAACACAAATAGAAACAGACGAACACAAACAATCGTTCATAAACATAATATATAATACACTGACACTTATTATACATTTAATTTGTCAGAATTTTGAAGTATTTAAATAAATAAAAAAATTAAATGTAAGATTAAATATATTATGTAACAATATTTAATCTATAGCCATTATAATCATTTACATAATATAGATCAAAATATATTATAACCTATTAAATAATTAGTTGGTAATTGTTGATGGACCATATTACCCTTATTAACTAATTAGGTTTCCTCCTGGGTGCTTATATAAGGAGAATTATGTGGAGGTTAAAGGGTTACTCAGTTACACAATTAGACACACCCATTAGTCATAACATCATAAAATTCGACCTCCTCTCCTAACCGATATCCCTTTTCGGTTTTCTAAGTCCCCATCATCAGTCAGCACCCTAAGGAGGAACCAGATCACGATGACAAGCATGTCGAACTCCATTACTGGATTCTCCACTGCATTGAATGCTGTAACAGGTATGTTTTAATGTTTTCCTTCATGTATAAACAGAACTGAACCAACATGTGGTATCAGAGCATATGTTGATTAGTCAGTTCTGTTTTCTATCCGTAAATCTGGATTAAAACTGGAAAACAGGTTTTAAAAACGATAATTAAAATTCGTTTTCATCATCCGAAATCATTACCATTCGATTTCTGTCATCCGAAATTCCATCTCGGATGACATGTTCATTCGTGATTACTGTTCCGAAATCTGAAGTTTCAGAAATATGTTTAAAAGTGTAATAAAATTCCAGATTTCAGATGAATGTTTGAATATTTTAATTAGGGTTCATCATATGTTCATAATGAAAATTCGAAAAAATTCCCTTATTTTGGAATATAATTTGGATCAATGGGTGTTTCCATTGTTTTGATCTATTTTATTTAGTAAAGTTTTCGAAATTCTGTTATGAGATAAACGGATAATATTTTTGAAATATTTTGATATATTTAGATCAGCATTAAAATTGGAAAATTTGATCCCATGATCCCTAAGATTTCGAATTTCAAACTTATCACAATTAACTGCCAAAATTAAGGATTTAACTACTTGCAGAACACATTTCGGATGATCATTCCGGATGGACACTCGTTCACCCATTACGGATCAGCAACTGACTGATCATTCCGGATGAACACTTGTTCGCCTATTACGGATCAGCAAGTAAGCATTTCGGACTAAGCATTACGGATGATCAAAAGGACTGACCATTTCGGATGAATTTCGGACTAAGCATTATCATCCGAAATCATCCGAAATGCATCACAGATCATCAAGAAGTGACTATTTCGGATAAATTTCGGACTAAGCATCATCATCCGAAATCATCCGAAATCATCCGAAATGACTAGACTTACGCATCTGTCATCCGAAATCATGAGTGTTCATAAATTTTAGCAGTTAATGTGAACTAAATTTTCATCGATCCGCGCTAACGGG
This sequence comes from Helianthus tuberosus, assembly GCA_030545235.1. NCBI lineage: Eukaryota > Viridiplantae > Streptophyta > Magnoliopsida > Asterales > Asteraceae > Helianthus > Helianthus tuberosus. Next base: position 183,477,112 of record CM060447.1, on the reverse strand, counting down.
TGGTTTGCTATTAAATAAATGGTTTTGTAATTTACTTAGTTAATTAATCAGAATCAGATAATGTTTTACAAAACCAGAATAGCTTAACTTGAATGAGCTTTTGATATATCATTTCTGGCCAAAGCTGACTTGATACATCTACTTATCGTTCAAGTATTACGAAAGCTATGTTGTGTGTGCATCATAAGCATGAATGTCTTAATTTCTGGCCAAAGCTGATTTAATTCATTCATAGATGGCATACTCAACAAGTGCATAACTAAAGTGATTGTCTCAATTTCTGGCCAAAGCTGATTTGTTACAACCACTTTGCACATATGCTTAAATGATTACACTTCTGGCCAAAGCTGTTTTGTCTTCGTTTAAGTAGAATTTTTAACTAAGTCTATTATTTTGATGTTAGTAATAGACAATATCACAGCTTCATAATGTAAAATGATCATTATTTATGCCTGCCTTAGTTTAACGTGCCCTTAGATCACATTAGGACTTTTTCCTTAGTATCATAACTTGCTCATCTTATTTCCACTATCAGCGCCCAATTGCGGGATTCCACCTTTGACTGGTGATAACTTTGCTGCATGGAAGGATGCTCTCATGCTTACTCTTGGGCTGCTTGATTTCGATTATGCTCTAAGAGAGAATAAGCCAGCGGATCTTACCACTCAAAGTATTGCTGCTGAGCAGTTAACTCATGACAAGTGGACTAGGTGTAACCGCATGTCTCTCATGTTTATGAAGTAGTCCATCAGCAATGCAATCAGAGGAGCTATTCCTGATTCTGAAGATGCTAAAACCTACTTGGAACATGTGGAGGCGCAATTCAAGGGGACGTCTAAAGCACACGCTAGTACTCTTATTCTCAAGTTGGTGACAACTAAGTATGATGGGAGGAGCGGCATTCGCGAGCACATCATGATGATGAATGACATGGCCAATAAGCTGAAGGGGCTGGAAATGGAAATCAGTGATGGTTTCCTTGTTCATTTTATCATCACTTCGCTTCCTTCGTCCTTTGAAGCATTCAAGATCAATTATAACACTCAGAAGGACAAATGGACGATGAGTGAACTGGTCGCTATGTGCGTATAGAAGGAAGAGCGTATGAGGATGGATCGCCATACTGATGTTGCAAACTTCACCACCTCCAATCCTAAGAAGAGGAAGCACAATCATCAGAGGAAGGATGCTTCAAAAGTCCAAAGGCCTAATCCTAATCCTAATACAAGTGCACCTTCCAGCTCTAAGAACTCCTTAGGCAGTATCCGCTGCAAATTCTGTAAAAAGACAGGACACATGCAGAAGGAATGCCCTGACTTTAAGGAGTGGCTGGCTAAGAAAGGTAACGATTATTTTATGATACTTGAGTCCTATAATTTAAGTGTTCCTGCTAATTCTTGGTGGTTTGATTCTGGTTCTATGGTTCATGTTACCAATTCAACTCAGGGATTCCTTTCAATCCGGAAGCTGGAAAGAAACCAAAGAACGCTTAAGGTTGGGGATGATCGAGAATTAGAAGTGAAGGCCATTGGAACATTACAATTAGTTATGAAAACTGGTTTATGTATTAAACTTTATGATACCTTATATGTTCCTGAGGTAACTCGGAACCTTGTATCAGGACCAAAGTTAGACATGGACGGTTTTATTGTTTCCCATGGTCATCGCAAACTCTCTATCCTCTATGATTCTGTTCTTTATGGTACTGGTATTCTGGATGGTGGTCTCTATAGATTAGAACTAGAAGATAACTTTTCCAAATCTTTGTTGTCATATAACATTAATGAATCACTCACAAAGATGGAAGAGAAACGAGACTTAGAAACTTCATCCATGTTTTGGCATCAGCGTTTAGGCCACATTTCAAAAGAACGATTAAATCGTCTTGTAAAGGATGAAGTCTTACCTCCTCTCGATTTCTCTGATTTTGGAACATGTGTCAAATGTCTTAAAGGTAAAATGACATTAGCGAATAAGAAAGGTGCTACTAGGAGCTCTAATTTATTAGAACTCATTCACACTGACATTAGTGGTCCCTACCAAATCGCTGGCATAACAGGACATACTTCATTTATCACTTTCATGGATGATTATTCTCGTTACATGTACTTGTATCTTATTAAGGAGAAATCTGAATCTCTAACAACTTTTAAAGATTATAAGGCTGAAGTTGAAAAGCAATTAGATTGTCAGATTAAAGTTGTGAGATCAGATAGAGGCGGTGAATATTATGGGAGACATACTGATGTGGGTCAAGCTCCTGGTCCATTTTATGAGTTTTGTAAGGGCCAGTGGATTGTGAACCAATACACCATGCCTGGTACACCTCAGCAGAACGGAGTCGCTGAAAGAAGAAACCGTACCCTTATGAACATGGTGCGTAGTATGTTAGCCAACACTAATTTACCATTATTCCTCTGGACTGAAGCGTTAAAAGCAACTGTTCATATACTCAATAGAGTTCCTTCTAAGTCTGTCCCTAAAACTCCTTATGAACTTTGGACAGGAAGGAAACCAAGTCTTAAATATATGAAAGTATGGGGCTGCATTGCTGAAGCAAAACTTTACAATCCTTTCCTAAGGAAACTTAACCCTAAAACAGTTACCTGTTTCTTTATCGGGTATCCTGAGAACTCAAAGGGTTATCGTTTCTATTGTCCTTCCCATGTCACCCGTATTGTTGAAACCAAGCGTGCCGCATTCCTGGAGGATTTCAAGGTCAGTGGGAGCAGTACCAACCCTTACGAAGAATTGCAAGAAGTACAAGACGCGGGGGGGGGGGAGAGACTCGTCGCTTACCATTACTCCGATTACTCCTCTTGTACCCAATGCAACTACTGTACCTGAAGCTACTGCACCAACTGCAAATTCACCTCTACAATCAGAACCCATTATACCTCATGACGAAGGCACATCAAACGCTCAAAACCAAGACAATGCTGAACCCGATAATCCACTCAGGAGGTCATCTAGGCAAAGAAGGCCTACTAATTGGGATGATTATGTTACCTACCTGACTGAAATGGATCCCGGAAAGCTAAATGATCCTATCTTTTACAATGAAGCCATTAGCAGTGATCAGTCTTCTGAATGGAATAAAGCAATGATTGAAGAGCTTGAATCCATGAAGAAAAATGACGTTTGGGATTTGGTAGAATTACCCAATGGAGCCAAACCCGTAGGATGTAAATGGGTATTCAAAACAAAACTGGATCCGAATGGGAACGTTGAACGCTACAAGCGAGATTGGTTGCAAAGGGCTACACTCAGAAAGAGGGAATTGATTATCAAGAGACGTTTTCACCTGTCTCTCGTAAAGATTCATTAAGGATCGTCATGGCCCTAGTAGCTCATTTTGATTTAGAGCTGCATCAGATGGACGTTAAAACCGCTTTCCTTAACGGAGATTTGGACGAAGATGTTTACATGAAACAACCTGAAGGCTTTAAACCTGAAGGTCAGGAGCATCTAGTCTGTAAGTTGAAGAAATCCATTTACGGGTTAAAACAAGCATCACGTCAGTGGTACCTCAAGTTTGATGAAGTCATGAAGAAACAAGGTTTTATGAAGAATCAAGTGGATCAATGCACCTACCTCAAGATGAGTGGGAGCAACTTTACTATACTTGTCCTTTACGTAGATGATATTCTATTGACAAGTAATAGTTTAGACATGTTGCATGAGTCGAAGCGGTTACTCTCGCATAACTTCGACATGAAGGATCTCGGAGATGCTTCTTACGTCATTGGCATCGAAATTCACCGAGATAGACACAAAGGGATCTTAGGATTGTCCCAAAGGGCTTACATAGATCGTGTCCTTACACGTTACAACATGCAACAGTGCAAACCCTTCGTCGCTCCAGTAGTTAAGGGAGATGTTTTCGGTTCATTCCAGTGTCCGACAACAGAGGTTGAGAAGGAGCAAATGAGCCAGATACCTTACGCGTCAGTAGTCGGGAGCCTGATGTATGCTCAAGTCTGTACTCGCCCAGATATTGCTTATATTGCTGGAATGCTAGGCCGTTATCAGACTAATCCTGGCCTAGATCACTGGAAAGCAGCTAAGAAGGTACTTCGATATCTGCAAGGGACGAAAGACTATAAACTGACTTATAGAAGAAGTGATCATTTAGAAGTGGTGGGCTATTCTGATTCTGACTTTGCCAAGTGCAAAGATGACAAGAAATCCACTTCGGGCTATATCTTTATGTTAGCAGGCGGCCCTATCTCATGGAAGAGTCATAAACAACACTTGACCACAACTTCCACAATGATGGCAGAGTACATTGTTGTTTATAACGCAACCTGTCATGGAATGTTGCTTAGAAATCTGATCACTGGACTCAAAATCGTTAATTCCATTTCTAGACCATTGAAGCTTTACTGTGATAATTCAGCTGCCGTTAGTTTCTCGAACAGTAACAGTTCGACTGGGGCTGGTTTATATCTCGATACAAAATATATGTTTGTACGTGAACGAGTTGAGGAAAATAATCTTAGTATCGAGTATATTAGTACTAAAGATATGCTTGCGGATCCGATGACTAAAGGTCTCCCTCCTAAGGTTTATGAAGAACATGTTCGGAATATGGGATTTAGTAAAGACCTTATTTGAGCATATTGTACTAGCTTATGTTTTATGATTAATGAAATTTCCTCAGTTTGATTTTGTATGTCTCTTAGAATATGTTCAACCGGTATAATGGCATATTGACAAATAAAGTTACAAATCAAACAAAGGGCTTATGCGTATTTTGATCATAACGATTAGGTTTTAAATTAAGGCTATAGTATGATTAATGGGGGTCCTGAGTCGCATAATGATTCAACGGCTGTATTTCTCTGCTATAGTACTTGTTTAAGGCTAAAATGAGTGTTAACTCCTGATCAGGCTTATCTAATACTCATAGTAAATGATTACTCGGCTAAGTAGGAGAATGTAAGATTAAATATATTATGTAACAATATTTAATCTATAGCCATTATAATCATTTACATAATATAGATCAAAATATATTATAACCTATTAAATAATTACTTGGTAATTGTTGATGGACCATATTACCCTTATTAACTAATTAGGTTTCCTCTTGGGTGCTTATATAAGGAGAATTATGTGGAGGTTAAAGGATTACTCAGTTACACAATTAGACACACCCATTAGTCATAACATCATAAAATTCGACCTCCTCTCCTAACCGATATCCCTTTTCGGTTTTCTAAGTCCCCATCATCAGTCAGCACCCTAAGGAGGAACCAGATCACGATGACAAGCATGTCGAACTCCATTACTGGATTCTCCACTGCATTGAATGTTGTAACAGGTATGTTTTAATGTTTTCCTTCATGTATAAACAGAACTGAACCAACATTAAAAACACTAATGAACTATCGAACACGTTACCGAACGTTCACGAACATAAACGAACGAACACGACATCTGTTTATGTTTGTTCATTTAACTAAACGAACGAAATTTCTTGTTCATGTTCGTTTGTTTAATAAACGAACGAATACAAACAAACTTCCCGTCGAACGGTTCACGGACTGTTCGCTGAACGTTTGGTTCGTTTGCAGCCCTAATCAGGATATATATGTATGTTCATGTGTTTTTAATATCAAAAATGTAATTATGATTTATGAATGACCATACTATATAAAAGAAATGTTCAAAAAAGGAATATTACAAGAATACCCCGGAAGCTAGAAAAAGAGTAGTGGGATATAAGTGGATTCATGTGCCAATTTTAGCAAGTACTATGATAACTTTATTCTCTCACCTCCACTCCACCTCCAAATTTGCTTGTTGCCACCTTCCTGTAACTTTATTTTCCCTCGTACTTCATGTTAATCCTTTTTATTTTTATTATTTTTTGAACAGGTCAGAAGCTTTCATTATCACCAAGAAAAACCATATGTAAGCTGAGTTTAATTAAGCTCGACATGGCTCACATTTTAATCAAATATATGCTCGATCGAGAGCTCGACTTGATAGCTCAACGAGTTCAGGCTCGGATGGGAAAAGATTCAAGTTCCACATTAATTAGCGAGTTTGGATATTAGACGTGTTTCGGTGTTTGATTGAGTTGAGCTGGAGCTAAGCTCGATAATGCATATATAAGAGTACGTAACTACATGTTAATTCAAGTCAAATTCTTATAACCTCGAGGTTCATTATGTACGTTTTAGGCTTATATTTGTATAAAAAATTATACATGTTTTACCAACTTAATTACCATCAACTTTGATATAAATAAATAGACAATGATGTTATGTCAGAGAAAAATAATTACGGACATTTAATGGAGATGATAATTTACTTCGATCTTTTGAATTTATTCAAGTATAATAGATAAAAATTTGTTTTGTTGCAAAATTTTCCTTCAAGAAACAATGCTGACCATACACACACACAAATTAGACAGAATAATCATAAAGAAATGAAAGATGCAAACACAAACACAAACTCGACTAATGGTGTTTAGGATCGGGTCCTCCAGGGCTCAGACGTGTTAGCGTATACCCATTTCGGACTCTTATTTCATACCCTGACCGCACTAACTTCTGCTCGAACATGGCTCTGAAGGGCGCGGTCAGGCCCTTCCTACGCTCAAACGACTCGACCAACTGTCGTGCATTCGAGTGAGAAAACACAAGTAAGATAACACATAACAAAAGCTGCCATTTAGCCATGTTGGAGATATTGGCAAAGGGATCTCAGGTTAGACCTATTTATAGCCATTTTCATCACTGATCATACGTTAAGGTTAGTGACATCTGTGTGGGTTAGCTAGCTAACTACATGTCAATGGAATCCGAAGAAATAATATAAAAAAAGGCGTCCAATCCTAGGAACTATGGCAGCAAGTGAAGGTCTACTCAGCTGATTCTCCACTCAGGAGTTGAACATACTAAGATGTAACATAGATTCATGTTATATATACTCGTTGAAGTTTCCAAGGGTCAAGTAATCCCACCCACTGAGTTCTAATTGGCTCATTCTTTTCACTACTTTAATCGGTATATATGACTCTTTTCCTATATTCCTATGGTTACAATCATATGCTATTGTACTCGTAGTAAAAGAAATTCGAGTATTAGCGGCGACATTTACTAGTATATAAATAGGCAAAAGATGCCATAGGATTTTCAAAAGATGCGGTTGGTAGGTTGCAACTGCATCTTTTGATTCATCTGATAAAGTCAGGTATTCATTTTGAAAAAAACATCACCCAAAAGATGTGGTTCTAATGTAACCGAATCTTTTGCATATTTCAATATCGCCCAAAAGATGTGGTTCTAATATAACCGCATCTTCTGCATCTTTCGATCTTAATCATACATTCATTTTGAAAAAGCATCGCCCAAAAGATGCGGTTCTAATGTAACCGCATCTTATATATGAAAAATCAACAACAACATCTCTTGAAAGAATTCAAAATTTGGATTATCATCTTCTTATATTCTTCCTTTAATAATATCTGAAACAATATACGGATAGATTTCAAAATTTGATCATCTTCTTCGTTTTATCTTATGTATACATTAAATTAAAGTAAAGGTATTATTTCATTTTTTGAAATTTTATTTTAGTTTTATTGAATATTATTGAATATATTTTGTTATATTTAGGTGAAGGTCGAATTTTAAAAGTTTTTTTAGACATCTCATTCAATCATCATGTAAATGTATGAAATTTTAACTTTATGTGGTTATTTGTTATGTGTATATTTATTTGTGTAATATATATATATAGGGGGCCGCTAAAATAAGAACCACCCCCAGTTGTAAGAACCGCGAGAACCACTATCAACCAATTAGATGCTGCCATTCAAAAGGGTAATTTGGTCATTTACCATTAAATGTCATTTCCATCTCTCTCTCCTCATTTATTATGTGTCAGACCCCCCTTTCTCTCTCACATTTTTAAATCCATCTCTCTCTCCTGAAACGCATCTCTCCAAACAAACACACACCCCGGCGAAACCCAAAGCCCCACCGCCACACCCCCCACTCCGGCGGTTACAGTTGATGTTGAAGCCCCTCATCCGCCGCCACACCCCCACTACGAATCTCTCTCTCTCTCTTCTGCGACACTCTCTCCCACTTTCTCCATTTTTCTGTGTTTGTAGGGGAAATCGGGATGGAAGGAGTGTGCAGATGTTGGATCAATGGGTGTTTAGGGTTTTTCTAAGAAAGAATGAAGAAGAAAGAGCAGGGGCGGAAGGCGGTGGTGGGGGCGGCGGAAGGCGGTGGTGGAGGCGGTGGTTTGGTGGGAGTTGTGCAGAGGCGGAAGGCGGTGGTGGTTTTGTGGGGAGACGGTTGTGCCAGGTGGTTGGTCGGCCCCCATCGCCTGAAAACGAACCGATTGGTGTTCTTGAATTTTGGGTCTTTTTGTGATTCTTGATGATTTGCCCAAAGGTTCGTTTTGTTTCTGTTTTGATTGGGGTTCTTTGATTCAAAAAAATTGGGTTTTTTTTCTGCTTGAAGTTTGGTGGGTTTTGATTATTTTGGTGGGTTTTGTAAAAAACAGTGGTTGAAGTGGGTTTTGATATGTTCAGTGATGTTCATGTTCCTTTTGCTGGGTTTTGTTTGAATGATGTTCATGTTCATGTTTTGTTTGAATGATGTTCATGTTCCTTCTGTGGGTTTTAATATGATCGATGGTGATTTGTGAATTTTTTGAATGTTTAAACAGGTTACCTTTTGCTAGGTTTTGTTTGAATGATGTTCATGTTTCCTTCTGGGTTTGAATGATGTTCATGTTTCCTTTTGAATGTTTAAATCGGTTGAATCTGGTGCCTTATTGAATCGGCGGTGATGATGCAAAAAAAATAAAATAAAAAACGGACGATGGCGCGGCAAAGACGGTGGAGGGTAGGTTTTTGAACCCGCAACCCCACTTTGCAGCCTCTGATTATCGGGAAATCTGAACCAAAACTTTTCAACAATCCACTTGTTCTTTTTTATTTTTGTTTGTTGGGTTTTTATATTTTTTTGAGGCGTCGATGATGATAGCAAACTATCTGAGACACCTACCGAGTAACGATTTTCTGGGTGCGTTCGTTTTTGTGTAAAAAAAAAAGTCAAACCATAAACTTTTTAACGTAAAACGTAAGAAGTTTTACGTAAAACGTAAAAAGTTTTTCGTAAAACGTAAAAAACCGGCGCGTAAAACGTAAAAAAACGTTAACGTAAAAAACCGGCGCGTAAAACGTAAAAAAACGGCGCGTAAAACGTAAAAACGTAAAAAACGTTAACGTAAAAAACTGGCGCGTAAAACGTAAAAAAACGTTAACGTAAAAAACTGGCACGTAAAACTTAAAAAACCGGCGCGTAAAACGTAAATAATGTTAACGTAAAACCGGCTCGTAAAACTTTTTAACGCAGAAATGTAAAACGTACTCTTTTATGTAAAATTTTTTTAACGTAAAACGTAGAAAACGGCGCGTAAAAAACCGGTCGAAAAAACGACGCGAAAAAACGGAGCGTAAAAACAGAGCGTAAAACGTTCCGTAAAGAAACGCTCGTAAAAAAACGGGACGTAAAAAACGGTTTAAAAAATTATCATTAAAATCTGAATTTAAAATATTTGTTTAATATAAAATTCTGTTTTTTAATAAAAAGTAATTAAAGAATAGGACAGAAAAGCAATTAAATATAATATATATAAAAAGACAAAAAAAGTAATTTTACTTAAATACCCTTTTAGATTATAATATTAAAAACATAATAAGACAAAAAATACTTAATATTATTTTTAAATACTTTTAATCTCATCCATCCATCATCTTGATCTAATGGCTAGAAAGTGGTTCGCGCGGTTCTTACAACTGGAGGTGGTTCTGATTTTAGCGGTCCCATATATATATATATATATGAATATGTGATATGAGTTTGTATGTATGATATGTGTGTACCTGCACTAATTCCCATTACTTGTTAAAATAGCAAAACGAGTAGCACGCTCAAATAGCATCAGATCTAAAATATAACAATATTTAACGTAAGAAGGTCCACTACTTTTGAACCGACTAAAGCAGTATTCACAAAAAAGAGTTGACATGGTTTAGCCGACATGATATACAAACAACTATCAAAGTAACAAACAACACTGGTGGCTAAAATCAAAATGATTGTAAAAACAGATATAAATGGTCGGTTATATACTAACAGAATTGATCAATCAAAATAAAATGGCATTACCCAGCCCAGGTCAAATGGGCCAACATATAAATATTAAACGAGTAAATTATAGGAATACAAAATGAAATAGTCATAACGTAGCAGCATAAAATGTAACGGGTCATACAAATTTGAAGCGAAATGGGTCAAAATACAAGAATGTGAACAAAACGGCTCAAGATATGGAAATTTAAAATAAAACGGATTAAAATATAGAAATCTAATATGAAACGGGTCGAACGGCCAAAATGTGGTTGATTATTATTAACGGGTCAAATTTTAGGAACTTGTAATTAATCAAGTCAAATGTGGCAAAATATAAGCAGACTCTAAATAGATCTGGTAGTGGGACAATACTTAGCAAGTTCGAACAAGACTTGTAGTAATATAGTCCACCTCGAGACACTTTTACAAATCCTGAACAACTACACAAAAAAAGTTCGAATAATATTTCTTGAACTTACTTGGGTGCTAAAGAAAATGGAACCGGTATGTTTATTATTATTATTTTTCTTTTTATAAATATTATTATATGTATACACTTGCAAGTAATTAATAACATTATGTTTATTTGTGTGAAGGAACGAAGCGAGAAAGCAAAAGCTAGTGCTGCCAAGAACAAACATGTGCCCCATACGGGACGAGGCATGTGGGATCTTATTGAAAAAAAGAAACATATTATATTGCCTCAACTTGAATCAGTATACAAAGAAATTAAAAGTATTCAAAACTCACGTTCTAAGTTGTATTTAGCCGGTAGAACCAAATATAACAAAGAAACCCAGTTGTATGAACTTCAAGATGATGCACATTTGGAGGCTCGTAATTTGGTAAATGATTCTGTTATGTAATTATATAAAATCAATTTTGCTTGATTTGTTAATATTATATTAGATTGTTTTAACAAATATTTTTTATAGCTTGAAAAGGAACAAGAGATGATGGCGGATGGAAGTTATTATAAAAATAAATCAGACCCGCTATTTCAAGTTCTTGGACCTGAGCACCCAGGCGAGCACGAACGGTATCCGGGTTCATAGGTAATTGATATGTGGTCGAATAACGGTGCTCATTTGTGTTTAAGTTTAAGTTTTTACTTAAATTTTAATCTTGAAAAGCCTACTTTTGATTAGATTTATATTTTGCAGGTCTAGAGAAGTTTAAGGTACTTTTCGGGAGCTTTACGGGCCACCGGGATAAAAAACGGACAACCGGGACGTGTTACGGATCAAACGGGAACTCAAGAAGCTAAAATTGGAGAATGGAAGTTGGGGAGGCCGTCGGCGACGCCCTTTAGAAATGCCCGTCGGCCAAATATGCGCGTATCCAGGAAAACAAGGCGTCGGACAAAAATGGCATCAGGAGAGGTCGTCGCCAACGGGGTCCCCCTAGTCAGCGACGGGTTCCCGTTTGTTCAGTCGTGAAACTTGTGTTTTCTTGGTCTTTTAACGAGATTAAACGGTTCTTGAGCCATTAAGTCGGGGGTTACACACTATTGGGAGTTGAAATTGAGTTCTTGGAGCCTAGGATCACCACCAACTTCATCTCTAATCCATCAAGCTTCATCCGAATCACCCGAATCGTCACCGATTTCACCATCATCATCCATCCTAAAACCCTAATTCATCCATTCTACCATCCTCTAATCACCATCATTTTACCAAATCTCTAACCATCATTCCTCCATCATTCCACAAGCTCAAGATGTACCAACTCAATTCTCAAACATCCGGTGATCAAGTTCCTTCAACCATGAGCGGCTAATTACCTTGGTTTCACCCCGGTGTAGGTAGTTGTATTATCTAGGGTTTCGATTTGTGTTTAGTTTGAGTTGTGTGACAAATTGTGTGTTGATTTTGAACACCTTTGATAATTGTCGTGTATTTGAATTGAATTTGCAAATTGTCGAATGATGATAAAGTTATGACTTTGTGAAATGAATTTGTGCACTTATGCGTTATCTTGGTTAGGATTTACTTGTGTTGATTATAAAGTGCATTCTTGTCCATTCTTAAGAATGTTGATAGTTATTGGCACCTAAGTCACGGTACACTAAATCTGTTAATCATTTATCCAATTAGGTCAATTCTAAAACTTGTAGGAACCTAGGTTTGCAATTACCGAAACCGGGTGTGAGCCCTTTTTCTTTATCTTGTTTAAACACTCAATTACATTCTTGAAATTGTTAATCTTTAGTAGTTAATCAATCCAATCACTTTAGTAATTTTATTCAACATCTCTTTACTAAACAAAAACCATTAAAATAACTTAGCAAGCTTCATAAATTGTGACACTCGTTTAAATTCATTCAAGTCCATTGGCAAACCACATACTCTTCGTGGTTCGACCCCTTACTACCACGAGCTATTTGTTAAGGGTAATTAGGGCTTATAAATATTATCTTTGACCGGACCGCGACACTCCGATCAAATTTTGGCACCGTTGCCGGGGAGTTAGTGCGCTTTGTGTTTGGATACTTGTTTTTTTTTCGTGATTAACTGTTTAAGGTTTAATTCTTTTTGTTACTTTCACTTTTTCCTTGTTACGCGGGTATGTTATTTATGCAGGTTACAGGTAGTGCATGCATACAAGAAATTCCGGGAGGACTTCACCGTTGATATTCAAACCGGAGATCGAGAGAGTAGTCCGAAGAAATCTAGCCAACCGGTTGTTAGCAACACTTGCTTCTGACCCACCCGACACCCACTCACCACTTACACTATCCGTTGAACCTAGTTCACTGGATCCCCAAAACTCAAACCACCCAAACAACCAATACCAATTTCAGTATCAAGGCAACCTTCGAGCCGTTCAAAATATTTCACAAAACCAACCGGGCGGTGGTAACAATTCGAGACCACCAACACCACCATTCCAAAACCGCGGCCATAACAACAACCAAAGAACACCCACACCACCACATCCAAATTCAAACCGACAAAACCCTTTACCTACTAACATCAATGACCAAAATGTAAATTCCGATCGTAGGGGTAATCGTGATCGCAGAAATCCCGCGAATGAAGACCCATTCTTCAGCATCAATGACTTGAGGAATGCAATCCCTGATGACGAACCGTATAGCATTCCCGGTTATCAATCGCCGGAACACGTGAGTATTCACTCGGAATACTCGGATGACGGGGGAAATTATGATGAGAGAGAAGAAGATGGTTGGGGGTATGTGAATCGGGGCAAAAAAAAAATTACTTCCAATGCAAGAGGGTTTGATGATGAAGAGTTTGGTTATCAAAATGCCAATTTTGTGGGGAATGAAAACTATGGTTATGGGAATGCTCGAAACGACGGTTACGGAAACAATCGAAACCCACGAAACAACAATCAAAGGAACCGGAATGATGGGTACTACAATAACAATAATAATGAGAATCATAACCGGATTCCTCGTTTCGTGGGAGGAGGTAACCAAGGTGGAGATCGAGGTGGTAATCGAACAGATAATCGAAGACCAAGGGATCAAGAAGTTGATGGTCCACGTCATCATCAACAACCTCCAAGGGGCGTTAATGATCGTTTTAGGCCGGTGGTCACGATAATGATTCACCGATTGTATGTGAACGAAGAATGTTCGATTGTAAGCCTCATTACATCAACATCCTCCCCCACTTCAATGGGAGGACTAATTATGAGCCATATATAGTACTATTGGAGGGCATGATTTCCCCTTTGAAGAGGTCAAGCTTCGATTATTTCAGTTCTCTTTGAAGGATAGGGCGAAACAATGGTTTCTCACACTCCCGGCGGGTAGTATTCGTACATGAGCTGAAATGCAACAGGTTTTTCTTGACGAATATTATTCGATGGCGAAGACCGACGATGCTAGAGATGAAATTAAGTCCTTTCGCCAACTTTCAAGTGAACCATTACATGAAGCCTTCACTCGATACAAGGAATTAATCCGAAAGTGCCCACATCATCAAATAGAAAAATGGGAGTTGGTTAAATGCTTTGTGAGGGGTTTGGATGATGAAACGTGGAACCACCTCGAGTCAACGAGTAACGGAACGTTGTTGATTAATCATGAAGACGACGATTGGGAATTAAGGTCAAAGGCGAAAGAATCGGCCGACCGAGCCAAAAAGCACTCTACCTCAAGGTCTTGGCCCGACCGTGATGTGAGTTCTAAGGATCGAATTGAAACATCAGAGCGGGAGTTGGCTCGCATAAAGAAAAGGGAAGTGAATGCGGTGCAATACGTCGTATGTGAAGAATGCGGAGACATCGGTTACTGGACCGAGAATTGTCAAGCCACCGTGGAGGTGAATCAAGTGTATGGGGACCGAAGGCAATATGATATGAACTCCAACACTTACCACCCCGGGTTGAGAAACCATCCTAACTTTAGGTATGGTAATGCCTCCAACCAAATGAACCTGAATTTCCAATCGGGAAATCAAGGTGGGTATTCGCACCAAACTCGCCAAAGAGGTTACAATCAAGATGGTCACAGGTCGACGAATAATTAAGGAGGTGGTGGTGATTTGAGTGCCAAAATGGATGCAATGCTTTCAATGATGCAAGAGTCCAAGAAAGAGAATGAGATTTGGGACAAATCACATGAAGCATTGGCAAAGCAAGTGGGCCAACTCGCGGAGGAAGTGGCTCAAATGAGAGGAAACTTTGGAAAGCTTCCAAGTGACACTACGATGAACCCAAAGCATCAAAGTTCAAGCACGAGCAATGTGAGGAATGTGCACATCAGCACGGTAAGTCTTCTTTCAAATGATGAGGTTTGTAGTAGTGTTGAAAACATTCCATCACCACAATGCGTTGATGGTATAGTGGAAAATACAAGTGATGAGTCAGAAAGTAAAAATGAACAAGAAACGATTTCACAAATTAAAATTGAAAACATGAATAAAAATTCTTTTTGTGAAAATTGTTTAAATCAAATTAACTCGATTAATGCATCAAAGCTTGAAGAATGGCGCCCACCAAAGGATGAGAGGTGGGAAAATTTTAAACAAGCAAAAATTAATTTACCGTTACTGGATGACATTAAAAAGGTTCTGGCTCATTTGGAATGCTTAAAGGAGTTAAGCATCGAAAAACGGCACAACAAATTACCCGAGCCGGTTGATTTGATATCTCATGTGAGTTTCGTTTTATCGAGTGCCCTTCCCCAAAAAGCTCAAGATCCGGGAGATCCTCTTATTCCAATTCAAATTGGAACATTTAAAATTGAGAGGGTGCTCCTAGATCTTGGAGCTTGTGTGAGCATCTTGCCCGGGAGTTTGTATGACCAATATGATTTTGGTCGATTAAAAAAATTTGATACCCCCGTGGTATTGGCCGATCAGACTCCCGCGCATCCAAGGGGAAAGGTGGAGGATGTGATTGTTAAAGTGGATGATTGCTACTACCCAGTTGACTTTTTGGTAGTAGACTATGTTGGATGTGTTGAGGACACCCAACCGATAGTCATACTGGGTAGACCGTTCCTTGCAACAGCTAATGCCATAATAAATTGTGCAACGGGAACGGTAAGCATAAAGTTTGGGGACCGAGAATTAAATTTAAATGTTTTTCCAAATTTCACTAACCCACTCAGTGAGGATAAGTGTCCTGAAAAGGACATAAATCCAAACAAAAAAGTATGTGTTATGGTTGGCAGATTTGGAGAAACAAAGAAGAAGAAGGTCAAGAAGAAGAAAGCAAAGAAGTCACCTCAAGAAAAGAAGAAGGAAGAGGAGGTGAGGAAGTTTGGACCGTTTGGCAATAAATGGTATGAATCACCGATAGGTGATTTCGAGGAGTTCGTGGGCGGCAAGCACGCCATTCGACCACCGTGAGGTGGTACGTTAATTGTTGTTGTATATTTTCTTTCACAATTCGTTTTAGTTTATCTTCGTTTTTTTGTTGTTGTTGTTGTTGTATAATTTGTTGTTTCGTTTTAGTAGTTAAATGAACGTTGTGGGTGTGTTCCCTATATAACCCTCATGAGACCTACTCGTCCTCCAAAGCTATTGGGGAGTTTAAAAGGGCTTGTTGCATAAGCTAAATGCAACCGTGATTCCTACGAAAGTGAGTTAGGATTGTTGTTGTTGTAGATTTATTTTCCACATAAATCAATGTAAATTAACGTATGGCTTGGTAATACTTTCATAAAAATGGTAGAACTAAGTAGCTAACAAATTTAATGGTTGTGAGAAGCATGCTTCTACACAAGGGTTAAGATTTGTAGGTATATTGTGTTCGAGGGACGACCGTTTTTGTGAAGAGAAGAAGAAGACATGAGCATCTAGCGAGAAAAATCAGGTGCATGCGTTTCCTTTTTACCTTGATTCTTAGTTAATAATAAGTGGATTGTAATTGTATTTTATTTTATTTTCCGGAGTGAAATTTTTGGGAATTAGCCGTGTCACATCCCTTGTGCGTTTTAAAACTCTAGTTCTTACACATTGAGGACAATGTTTACCTCAAGTGTGGGGATGGGGGAGTAGTAAAAGTTTTTCGATTTTGACCCGTTCATTTAAACACTACACATTGAGGACAATGTTTACCTCAACTGTGGGGATGGGGGAAAATTTATTTTTTTTTTCAAAAATGTCTTGGTTCAAAAGCGATCTTAAAAGCACAAGTAACTAAGTTGACAAGGGATGACACAACCCATTTGGTCTTTTGTCATGGTCAAGTTCGAATTAATAGCATGTCGGGTATTAGCGGGTGGTTATTTGGGAATAATCCGCCTAAGAAATTTGCAATTTATGTATATCATGTTCCATACCCTTATACGTGAGATTTTGAGCCACTTGTATACATTATATATACCAGTG
Source organism: Helianthus tuberosus (assembly GCA_030545235.1). Lineage (NCBI taxonomy): Eukaryota > Viridiplantae > Streptophyta > Magnoliopsida > Asterales > Asteraceae > Helianthus > Helianthus tuberosus. The sequence continues at coordinate 183,460,128 of CM060447.1, read as the reverse complement.
TTGTAAAAGTCGGATTACTCGGCCGAGTACTCGGTGAGTACTCGGTCCTCGGACCCCCTTCGAGGCGACTTCCTCCTAGGCGGTCTCAATTAGTCGGCCTCGGGATTACTCGGGAGTACTCGGTGCCTAGTCGGCCTAGTCGGCGCCTAGTCGGACGTAGTCGGCCTAGTCGGTCTAGGCGGTCAACGTGGTTTGTTGACTTTTAATCGATCAAACTCGGTCAAAATCGGCCTACTCGGCCTTGTACTCGGACTACTCGGCCTTGTACTCAGACTAGTCGGACTTATATTCAGAATATTTGAAATTTAAACATGTTTCATTTTAAATTATACTCAGTTGACATGAATTATGCTTATTTTAACACATAAATAATATATAACAATTAATTTTCTTTATATTTACCATGTCCGCGTACTCCCCGAGTACTCTCCGAGTACTCTCCGAGTACTCCGATTACTCCCAACTCCCCAGTCGGCCGACTAGGGACTGTCTAGCGACTTTACAACACTGATATATACACAGATTTCGTTGTTTGAGTGGACAATTAGTCATGTATTGTAGAACTTGCATCTTTTGATACGTTTGAGACCATAGACCGAATACAAGCACGAGAATGATTAAGGCATTAGGTAAACCTTTTTCTTTTTACACAATTTATATATCCTTACCCAAAAATTTATCCCTTAGTAGCCAATTTTGAGCCTAATCCTTTTGTTTGACCACACCCATTTAGCCCATAACCTTAAGCCTTTTCTTTTAAACCCGTGTGATGAGAATTCGATTATAGGAGTTAAGTTTGTATAGTTGTGAATTGTTTGTGTGAAAAAAAATCCGGAAATGTTGCGAAAAAGAATAGAAAATCATTGAGAAAAAAACAAAAATATATGTTTCTAGTTGTTGAATAAAAGGCGAAAAATTGTTGCCTTCTAGTTTGATGTTGGTAGTTATTCGTGCTTAGAAGTTGTTTTGTAATAAAAATCGAATTTTCATCACCTTAGCCACTATAAAATATCCTATTTCCTACCCTTAGCCTAGCCCCGTTACAACCCTTACAAAGACCTTATGACTTGTGCTTAGTATTCGTGATCGGTGGTGGAGAATGATTGAGTTGCAAGCCTATGCGGGTACGTGTTCTAATCAGTTTGAGTGATTATTTCAAAAGTGCTAATGCATCAACTATTAGCCAATTTTAAACCGAGTGGAGGGAACATTGTGAGGGATATGCATGAATTGTCGGTTTCACGGGCGGGTTAATCTTGGATAACCATTTTATATGTGATTATTCACTTTACCGTTAAATATGTTGAAAATTGTAAAGAGTTTGAACTTGTGCATGACAATTGACCTTAAACTTCGTCTCGGGATTGGGGAGTGTATTCTTTGTTCGACCCATGTGAAAGTGAAAAACAGATTTGCTTGAGGGCAAACAAAAGACAAGTGTGGGGATGTGATACGTGGTCGAATAACGGTGCTCGTTTGTGTTTAAGTTTAAGTTTTTACTTAACTTTTAATCTTGAAAAGCCTACTTTTGATTAGATTTATATTTTGCAGGTCTAGAGAAGTTTAAGGTGCTTTTCGGGAGCTTTACGGGCCACCGGGACGTGTTACGGATCAAACAGGAACTCAAGAAGCTAAAATTGGAGAATGGAAGTTGGGGAGGCCGTCGTCGACGCCCTTTAGAAATGTCTGTCGGCCAAATATGTGCGTATCCAGGAAAAAAAGGCGTCGGACAAAAATGGCATCAGGAGAGGTCGTCGCCGACGGGGTCCCCCTAGTCAGCGACGGGTTCCCATTTGTTCAGTCGTGAAACTTGTGTTTTCTTGATATTTTAACGAGTTTAAACGGTTCTTGAGCCATTAAGTCGGGGGTTACACACTATTGGGAGTTGAAATTGAGTTCTTGGAGCCTAGGATCACCACCAACTTCATCTCTAATCCATCAAGCTTCGTCCGAATCACCTGAATCGTCACCGATTTCACCATCATCATCTATCCTAAAACCCTAATTCATCCATTCTACCATCCTCTCATCACCATCATTTTACCAAATCTCTAATCATCATTCCTCCATCATTCCACAAGCTCAAGATGTACCAACTCAATTCTCAAACATCCGGTGATCAAGTTCCTTCAACCCTGAGTGGCTAATCACCTTGGTTTCACCCCGGTGTAGGTAGTTGTATTATCTAGGGTTTCAATTTGTGTTTAGTTTGACTTGTGTGACAAATTGTGTTTTGATTTTGAACACCTTTGATAATTGTCGTGTATTTGAATTGAATTTGCAAATTGTCGAACGATGATAAAGTTATGACTTTGTGAAATGAATTTGTGCACTTATGCGTTATCTTGGTTAGGATTTACTTGTGTTGATTACAAAGTGCATTCTTGTCCATTCTTAGGAATGTTGATAGTTATTGGCACCCAAGTCACAGTACAGTAAATCCGTTAATCATTTATCCAATTAGGTCAATTCTAAAACTTGTAGGAACCTAGGTTTGCAATTACCGAAACCGGGTGTGAACCCTTTTTCTTTATCTTGTTTAAACACTCAATTACATTCTTGCAATTGTTAATCTTTAGTAGTTAATTAATCCAATCACTTTAGTAATTTTATTCAACATCTCTTTACTAAACAAAAACCATTAAAATAACTTAGCAAGCTTCATAAATTGTGACACTCGTTTAAATTCAATAAAGTCCATTTGCAAACCACATACTCTTCGTGGTTCGACCCCTTACTACCACTAGCTATTTGTTAAGGGTAATTAGGGCTTATAAATATTATCTTTGACCGGACCGCGACACTCCGATCAGTAATGACTATTTCTGTGTATATATGTGTAGAATATATATATATATATATTGCTAAATATATTTATAGAAATTGATGTTGTTGTATTGAGTTGTAGGTCATACTAGGGTTCATGGAGGACTATATAAAAATGTGAGCCAAGACTCAATACCACAAGTAGACACAGGGCTAACCTTTTGTGGCTCTAGTTATGGATCTAATGGACGGGTCTACTATCCACCAATCATGGTAATACATTTATAGTTTGCTAAATTTAAATGTTATATATATATATATATTAAAAGTGTTGAATGATTTTGCAGAGTCACACCAAAAGTGAGTTGTTAATGAATATGGATGATAGGTTAGAGACGGTGGCTTATGGTATGGCATGGACTAGCACGTTAATGATAGATTCTAGCCCAATATCTGAGGGTTGTGTCAAGGTGGAAGTGGATAATATCGTTGATAAACATAAGAAGTCGGAAGTCTATTCAGTCACTAAAACAAGTGAAATTAAATTGGTTGAAGATTTGGTTCTTCCATATGTTCAATGGCCAAGATATGCAATAAGGGTATATATTTTTGTGCATATATTATAATATAAATATATTTTAGTATATCAATAGTTACTATTTTTTTTAATTGTAGCTAAAGAATGAAGGGATACAAAGCATGTCACCTAACGCCCCCATTGTGAACTCGCGCCGTGGGTCATAGAGGCGCCTCACCATTGGTAGCCGACTCAATAATACATGATGATGACACCACAATGACTTCAGCTTATCATCCATGCTTACAAATGGTAGCTGACCTATTTACACTTATATCTTTGGTTAATTTAGTTATATTTGTTAGTGTCCTAACATTTTGTTTGTTATTTTAGATTGACGAAGACGATCACCAACTTCCAAGTCCACTTCAAATGGAAGATCAAGATCTTTTTAAAGACGGTGATGAAACAATGGTTAACCAGGTAGGTTAACTCACTGGTCTCGTCAAGAGGGTTAATCCCTTCTTTCCGAGGATCGTCGGCTGGATCGTCTGGTGGTGGGTTTCCTGCACAAGTAAACAAACCGTGACTCGCAACAAGGAGGACGAGGTGGGGGGTGCTCCTTGTTACCACTCTCCGGCGTGAGAATCAGTAGTTTGCTTGGGAAGCAAATTGTGATAGTAGTAGTATTGAGAGAGTTCCGAAGTGATACCTCAAACCTGGTTTGGGGTCAGTATTTATAGCCGAGGAGTGGAGGAGGGTAGTTGAGTAGCTAGCCTGACATCGTACAGCTATTTGCAGGTGTGTCAGACCTGTTGGATACTGTGGTGATGCCAAGTCCTGCTGTGGTGTCAGACTGTTGTACGTGGGCCGGTAGGCGACTGTTCCCAGTGCCACTTGCACTGTGGTGTCAAACCCACTTGCCTTGTAGGCAGGATGCGGTGCCAAGCTGCATCGCTCCTTGCGGTCCTTGATGTTGTTCCCGCGTTGGTTGTTCCATCCATGATTTACGCGGGATGCGGTGTTATGCCGCATTGCCTGCTGAGTGACTGTTCCTGTTGTCCAGATCCCTTGTCGTGACGAAAATGTTCATAGGATGCGGTGCGGGGCCGCATCGCTATGCGTTACATTAGTTTCCGTCGTTAAGTTAAGTCTTCTCATGACTGGACAGATTGGACCGCTGCGTTCGCATGTGCCCATGCGGACACAGGTGAATTTATTGTTGTTGGAGGTTTTTGATGAGGGTAATGGTCCTTCGCGGTCATACTGACGCGAGATCTGGGACCATACCCCTTCAGACGGTTTTGTAAATATGGTTAGTTTTCAAAAACTTGTTTATATAACAATTTTTATATAGATATATATTTTATATATACATATATACGTGTATGTGTGTATACATATATTTATCTACTAATGTTTTTATAATGATTTTTAGTTGGTATCTATGGAGCAGAAACAAATTGCTACAAATGCTCCCATACAGGTATCTGAACCTGTAAGGGTACCCGAACCTGTACCCGCACCCAAACCTGTACCCGTACTCAAACCCAAATCCATACCCAAACCCAAAAAAGTACGCAAATCCAAACTTGTACCCAAACCCGTATCGGTACCCGTACCTAAACCCGTACTTGCAATTGTACCCAAACCCAAACTCGAACCACATATAAAACTCATAACCGGTTCCAAAGGCGAAACATGGGAAGACCCTGATTTAAATTCGTTCAAGGAGAATTTACGGAACAAAACCGGTCTCATTCAAGACGTAGTTGATAAATTAGACAAACTCTTTAAGCACCGCACTCACATTCGTACTTCTTCACCGCAAGGGATGTATCCCATATCGGTTCAATATCTAATCCCATATTCGGAATTGTTAAAGTTATTTCTAAGGCGACTTGATGTTAGCATAATACATTCGTTTGCAATGTAAGTTGTTTTAATATGCTACATTAACTTTTTAGATATAATTTAATTTACTAACTTTATCATTTATATATATATGTATATGTATATTAGGTATTTTTTTCTATCTCCCAATTCCCGATGTGCATTTTTTATCCGTACTAAATTAGTGGTGCAAAATGCGAAAGTGATCCGAAAGATGTGGTAAAACACATCAAAGATGTATACAAGCATCATGATGACAAAAGAAATTTTCTTGCACCTTATCATGACAAGTAATATACAATTTTCCTCAATACATACATGTACATGTACACATACACATACACATACACATACACATACACATACACACACACACACACATACACATACACATATATATTAAATTGTTCTATAAATTTTATTTTTTAGCGATCGCTGGAAGCTTTTAATATTTGAACCAACCACTTCAAGCGCATTTATTGTTGATTCAATAAAAAAGGGAAATTTGGAGGAAAGTTACCTCATTTTAGAGCTAATTCCCAGTGGTTTCGAGAGAAATTTTACATGGACAGTTATCAATGTAAGTTTTCTTTTTATTAAATCTTTTTTTCGTTGTTTAAAATAATTAATTGTGGATAAACTGTAGTGCCACCAAAAACTGGGCTCATGGGAATGCGGTTATATGTTGATAAAACATATGTGGGAGTTTGTTGAGACAAGTCAACATGACTTTATTAATCGTGTAAGTGTATTTCATATATTTAAGACATATCAGCCTTTTAATTTATTTGTATACATTTAGAGGGTGGGAGTTGGCTACAAAGTCTATTTTTCCTACAAAGTGTAAAAAGTCATAAAACACCACAATTTCAGTCATAAAACGCAGTCAAAACCCACAAATAACAAAGTGAAGATTACTAAAACGCCATATTTGTGAGTTTTGTGTTGTGTTTTGGATGAATAGGCTTTCATTAATGAATGACTAACGTTAGTGTGTTTTATGTTGATTATCATGTTGTGTTTTATATTCATAGTTCTACAATGATGTGTTTGAAGTTTTTATGGAATGTTAGGGTTTGCATATTGTGTTTTAATGATCTTCACTCTTTTATTTGTGGGTTTTAAGTGTGTTTTATGGCTGAAATTGTGGTGTTTTATGACTTTGTACACTTTGTAGGAAAAATGGACTTTGTAGCCGAACCCCACCCTACATTTAGATATTGTGTTTTGTTTGTTTTTCAGAAATGGAATACACAAGAGAAGACTTCGGGTGAGGAAATTGAATCTATGGTCGTAGACTTAATGGAGCGTTGGATTAAGGAGGTGTTTGGGGGGGGGGGCATGAACTTCGTAAAGGTGTCTCAAGGTTAGCTCAAATTCCACCATTTAATGTTCATTTATATCTAACGGGACAACAAAAAATTTGCTTTTAGTATAAAGATATGTATTGATACACAATGATCTTTCCAATTTTAAAGCCTTTTCTTACGGTTCCTAATGTATATAATATATATTTCCATATCCATAATTGTTGTTTATTGTCTTCATTTGGTAATCGCAGGAACTGAGTGAGGTTGTTTTTGCACATGAAAAGTAGATAATTGTCAAAAGTAATCAATGAGGTACAATAATATTAACCACGTGTAACACAGACCATCCCCATGTATCAGTCTAGTCTCTTAATGACATGTTTTTGCAATGTAGTTCGTGTTGCTATACAGTTGAAATTTGATTTTCATAGGGCCATCTATAACCTCAACACTGTTTGGGTTAGTTTAACGAACTTTTCTTCTTTACAATTCTGGTTGCAAGCATGGATTGAAGACGTTGGTTTGGGTTAAAAGTATGAAGACATCGGCCGGTTAAGGAAGTTATTGTATATCACTTTTGTCACACCCCTTTCTGCGACGGAAGCACGAGGTGTGATCATGAAAGGTTCTCATTACATACGAAAGGTAAACATACTACATGCTCATAAAATAACTTCAAAATGCCAAACATTACATAACCAAAAACATGGTTTAAGTGTTTACATCACAAGACAACATTTTGTCTTATAAGTTTACAACTTTATTCAAAGATAAACAAAAGCGACATCCAAGAGCATGAGTAAAACCGCGCGCACATCTACTAGTTACCTGAAATACATGTGAGTTTTGGAAAAACGTCAACATAATGTTGGTGTGAATTCATGAAGTATTTGTATTTTGCGTTTGTATGCTTTGTATGAAAACATAATTTGTATTTTGTATAAATCAAGTCTCTTGTGTACACCACGTACTCATGTATAAATCAAGTATTCTTGTATAAATCATGTATTTCTGTATGTATCAAGTGTTAATGGGTTGCAAAGCCATTAACATGTGACACGACATAGGAAGTCACCAAACCATAGGCATTTTTTTCTAGTAGTCGATTCATGACTGAGACACAAAAACACTGCTCGGTTCTAGTGGTCACCAAGAGTGGGGCTGCCCTGAAACCCATTAGATCTAACCTTTTGTTATGCGGTCTTAGTATGTACACGATTAATGGTGCTTATGGTACCCTATTCATGACACGGTTTCTCGTATCATTCCTCAATTCTTGTATCCATCATACCATTTGTAAACATTGTAATATTTGTAACATGTATTTCACCCCCGAAGTTATAAAACTGAAAACAGTTAAAAGAAAAGGGGGAGCATGAACTCATAACTTTGCGTTCCTTGGGTCGTAAACTTCACCGGATTTGCTTAATTAACGTCGTGACCTATACGTGTTTTCTTAACGTTAGTCACTAGACTTGTATCGTACAAGTACAAGTCACTATCTTTTATGTATATGTTTTCTTGTGTTAAAAATAATTCATATTTTTAACTAAGTGTCTTACTTATAATATTCTCTCAAAAATAAATATAAGTTTCTTGTATTTTGCACTTTTCACCCGAGTTATGTATCTTGTATGTTATATGTGTATTTTTGTTACAAAAATTATGGCGAGGTTTATATTCGAAAAGCATAGTTTAGAACACATTAGCAAACATTTGTCTAGAAAATATTTACTAAGTGTTAGGATTTTCAGAAGATTTTGCCATAGTCTCCTTTGTAAATGGAGGTGTCCATGCTAAGTAGCATATCATTTTCTTTAACATATAACACGTTAGATCGTTCTCAAATAATCAACCCGACATTCTAACATGCAAGATATTACTTTTGTCGTTTCAGTTTTAATATATAAAACTGGACAGTTTTCGGACATTTTAATAAAATGGCTATCTTATTCCAATAATTCCCAAATTTTTACAGAATTTCTTATACGAATCAAATATTATTGTGAAAAATATCGGGGTCCAGTTCATTATCAGTATTTTATAGAAAATCATTTACCGAACTGCGATCAGATTTGTTACTTTCTGACCGCAGCCTACGGAATAATTCGTTTAAAATTCATCGTAAGTCCGATTTACGAAATTCCAGTTGGAGGGTCACATGACATCAGTGATCATCTACGGTATAAATTTCAGGGGCTGGTTCTACTCAGGGTTCAAGTTATGATGAAAAATATAACACATGTTTTTGGCAGTAAAAATGCAGCTTGAGCTGCTGTCCAAAAATAGCCCTTTAAAAATAGTAAACGACTTCGAAAAATTACGATTCCAGTGCCATTTGATATGTTTTTCGAAAATACGTAATTTAGGCTTTAGAAATACTGTTTTTCGATTTATTATGGTCGGTTTACAGCCCTTTGAAGTTGGCTAAAAATGTAATTCAACATGTTTCTTTATAGTTTAAACATTACTAAATCATATCAACAAATGTCCGAACAACGGGTTTATCAAGAAACCAACGATCAAGTATCATGCATGATTTAACCAACCCTCATCCAACAAGATTCCATCTTCCTATAATCTTTTATTTCCAAGTTTCATGTAAAGTTTCATATTCATCATCTTAGTGTTCTTGTTCTTGTGATTTAAACATGATCATCATACTACATATTTTAGCTAAGAAATAAGATGAAGCAAGGTGTAACAAGACTTACTACTAGCACAAGGCTAGGGTAGAATCTAGTGGAGAAGATGATGAGAAAAGATGATGAACAAGCAAGAACAAAGCTCCTTTGAATGCTCCTCAAGATGCAACCTCCATGGATCATCTTCAAGGCTTTGAATGGAACTTGAATATGATGAAGATGATGGTGTTAAGTGGTGATGATGGTTTCGGTTTGGGGGAGCTGAAGGTGAGAGAGAGAGTGAGGTGAGAGGGTAAAGATTATGGAATGATATGCTAGGATTGTTGGCCATGCTTTATAAGATTTGTTCATATATCTTGATGATCTCTACAAGCAACACTCCAATAAAATAATGGAATAAAATCCAAGACAAGATATGGGGCATGGTTGTAATGGTCTTGTGACCGAATCGGTTATGGGGGGGGGTTGGTTGTAATATTTTGGTAACTAAATTGTAATGGTTAGTTGGTTTTCAAGTAGCAAGATCATATATACTAGTTTGTTGATTTTTGGTGGGTGTTATGGCAAACGGGGATCATAACTAGTCAAAATAATAAAACTATGTAATTGACAAAAATTTGGTGTCCCGGGTAATGTCCGGTTGTTCGGTTAAATACCGGTTCGTTAAGTGTTTAACTCGTCCGTAAAGTGTCTTTTATGTATCCTTTTGTACCCTTTCAATTCCTGACACTTAGGTAAATATTCTGGACGATAAGATGTAATTTCTGCATGGTATATATATGTTTAAAAGCTGGTTATAGCTGAATTTAAAAAAATTTTGCACTTAAAGTGTGTTTCGGGTGCTTTTTAGTGCGTATTTTAGTCTCCGGAAAGCCTATATGTGAACCCTTGTATGTACTCTTAGGTTTTAATGTATTCTTGTCACTGGACCTACACCTAGGCTCCAATTTTATTGTCTAACTGCTTTCTGCAGAATTGTTGGCATATTGTGTCTTACCGGTGAGTTTACTAGTATTTCTAACGCAACGCTCTCGTTAATGCATAAAGCAATATTTTGTAGTATAAGACGTGCATGAATCACTTGTTTAGTATGTAATCAGACAATGTTGACATTTAAGCACATAATTGCAGTCATTAAACAATAATTAAAGTGTACAGAAATTACCGGTTTGTGCCAGTTGTCACAACTTTCATCTTTAGAGTTATATGTATTGTTGTGTTACTGGAAAACTTTTGTAATATTGTGTTACTTTGAAACCGTTGTATTTTATATTCTTGGGTTGTATTATGTTCGTTCTAATTAATTTTGTTTTTTATATATTTTATTTTAATTTTTAGACAATTTGTTAATCATGGGAATTTATAGGAAATTTTTAATAAAATTTCCCGAAAATTATATATATATTATTTTACTCTAAACGCCAACAGATGTGGTTCTAGAACCCATCTCTTGAGTATATTAGGAATAATTTTTTTGTTAATATATCAAAAGATGCGGTTCTAGAACCGCATCTCTAGAGCATATTATGGAAAAGTAGTTTTTGTTAATATACCAAAAGATGCGGTTCTATAAAAAAATGCAGTTCTAGAACCGCATCTCTTGGCATATAGCCAAAAGATGCCTTGTCATAAGATGCGAGTCAAAAACCGCATCTCATATCCAATTTAACCGCATCTTTTGATCAAATCTGTACTAGTGATTGAATATACCCTCTATTCGGAATGCGTGTCCCAGACTCCAATCTGACCATTGATAAGGTGATAGATCCGAAGGTTGATTTGTTTTATCTTTCTAAACTCAATAGCGGTAGTGTCGGGTTGAAACATTGTGAGTCTTGGTTGTGACATGAACAAGCACATATTTAAAAAGATGGTAAATCAAAGTGACAATCATTCTTTCTTATCATGTTTTGAAGTTCACACAGAGAACAAAGAGGGGCTATATAAATAGCCAATGAGAGAAACAAACGATGATCTCCTTCCTAAATTACATGCGACTAATAAAAGGAAACATAAATGGAGAATAAAAATAAGGAATAAAAATAGGAATCACAATACTCCCCCTCAAGTTGGAGTGTGGAGATTTTGAACACCTAGCTTGTCGAGTAAGTTCCGTAGTTGTTGGGCCCCAGGAGGTTTTCTAAAGAGATCGCCTATTTGAAACTTTGTGTTGATGTTTAAAAGCTGAATTTCTTTGGATTCGACTCATTCTCGAACGGAATAACAATCCATCTCGACATGTTTCATACGTTCGTGGAAGACAGGATTATTGGCAATGTATCGGGCAGCCTGGTTGTCACAAAAACAAAACAACCTCATTGGCATCCTTTGGGTTTTTTCAATCTCGCTTAAAAGCCACCTCACCCACAAAACTTCACTAACCATGGATGCCATTGCCCGATACCCTGCTTCAGCAGACGAGCGGGATACCACGGACTGCTTCTTGGATTTCCAAGACACCAGACTTCTTCCAAAGAGCAATAAATACCTTGTTCTAGACTTCGTAGTGAAAGGGAAACTTAGCCAGTCTGAGTCACAGTAGCCCACCAACTCGGTTCCTCCCTCTTTTGTCAACAAAATTATGTGTCCCGGTGTGCTTTTTAGGTACCGTAACAAGTGATTAGCAGCATCTAAATGAATTTGTCGAGGATTTGCCACGAACTAGCTTAACACACTAACGGAACAGGATATGTCGGGTCTTGTCGCCTGCAGATAAAGGAGTTTGCCAACCAACCATCTAATATCTATATTGACAAGAATCAATTCAAGGACCACTTTTATCTTTATCAAGTTTCAAATTTTGTTCCATGGGAAAGGCACTTGTGCGACACCCTTGCATCCCGTTATCGTCAAGAATATCAAGGGTATATCTTCGTTAGCTTAGAACAAGTCCTTCCTTTGTTTGAACTACTTCGATGCCGAGCAAGTATTTTAATGTGCATATGTCCTTTATATTGAATCGCTTATCAAGATACCCTTTCACTTGATCAATTTTCTGTTGATTGTTCCCAGCAATGATAACATCATCCACGTATATTAAGGCGATAACATGAACTTCTACAACTTTATAGATGAACAAAGAATGATGGGATTTGGCTTGCTTGAAACCAATTTTGAGTAAACCTATGGTGAATTTTTGGTACCAGTTTCGAGACGCTTGTTTCAATCCATATAATGATTTTTGCAACTTGCACACCCTTGTTTCCCCCATCATTAGAAAATCCCTGAGGTATCTTCATGTACACCTCCTCCTCAAGATCTCCATGAAGAAATGCGTTGTTAACATCCAACTGGTGTATGATCCATCCTTTCTTCACGACAATGGCCAATAGAGTTTGGATGGTTACCAACTTTGCAACTTGAGCAAAAGTTTAATGGTAGTCAACTCCTTATGCTTGGGTAAAGCCATTTTCCCCTAACCTAGCTTTATATCTTTCAACTTCACCAGTAGGCTTGTATTTGATTTTGTAGACCCACTTTAAGTCAATTGCGCGCTTTCAAGCCGGTAGCCGGTAACTGTCCATGTGTCGTATTCTTCCAACACCTGAATCTCTTTCTTCATGACTTCCCTCCGTTTTGGAATTTTAACTGCTTGGGCGAAATCTTTTGGCTCACAATTTGTAGTGATGGCCGTAAGAAAAGCTTTGTGAGCATTACAAAAATTATCATATGCAACAAAATTAGAGATAGGGTGTACCGTCGAGGACACTTGATTGGTGTCGGGTTTTGGTCTATAGATGGAGGAGGGTTCACGTGATAATCTGAAAGATAACTTGGTGGTACTCGACTTCTTTTTTCTCTAACCACTTGATCATTCGTTCTTGCTTGTACATGATTATTATTATTTTATGTTCCAGTTTGCTGGTTCACGTCGATACTTGGGTCCAAGTTTGGTTCGGCCTTAGTAGTTTGGGCTTGCGGCCCAGAAATTTGGTCTTGTTCATCATTTTGGGTCGGTTAATTAACCATGCTACTCCATTCCCTTTCTTGTGTTTGTTCTTCAGCTTTAGTCTCCATTCTTTGGGCCGAAGTTTCACCTTCAGTCTAAGCAAGGGGAAAGCTAAAAAAAATTATTCGTTCCGTTCTTCCATGTTAGAAAACGAAAACACGTTCTCGATGAATTTAACGTCTCTAGATACAGTTACCTTATGATCCTTTAAATCATAGATTTTGTACCCCTTGGTTCCTCTTGGGTATCCTTAAAAACACCCGGTCTCCCCCTTACTTCGAACTTGTCTCCCCCTGTTTCTATGCTCCAAAAGTAGGTGAGACAACCAAAGACCTTTAAGAGATCATATTCAGGCTCTTCCACATGTAGGAGCTCAAAAGGGGTTTTGTTGCCAATGACTTCAGATGGGAGGCAATTAATAATATAAGCCGTCGTTAACACACATTCTCCCCAAAATTGTGGCGGCAGATTTGCCTCAAACCTCAATGCATGAACAATTTCAAGAAGGTGTCGATGTTTTTGCTCAACCACCCCTATTTTGTTGTGGTGTGTCCCGATAAGAGGTATCTAGGGCAATACCTTTCTTTGCATATAATTCTAGCATCTTGTTGGAAGTGAACACTACACCATTGTCACTCCTAATCCTTTTATCTAGTAGTTGCCTTTTTGTGTCTCAACAAGAAAACCACACGGCTCTACTATAGTCATCGACAATGGTTAATAAATAGCTGGCACGTGTGGTAGATAAAGTTCTATAAGGACCCCAAATATCACAATGAGTCAAATCAAAACAACCACTTGTCTTGGTAATGCAAAGCGTAAAAGGTGACCTTGTGTGTTTGTCTTTAATACAAGAATCACAAAAACTACTTTTATTTTTTTATATGCTTCTAAGAAGACCAATATGATTAAGTTTTGAGTCAGACGCATGTCCTAACCGTTTATGTAACAACCCGCACTTTCGTGCGTTGTTACTACTCGATATACTAGTTACGCCTAGCACCAGAGATTCGAAATCATAATGTAACTATATCGTATATATCGCTATTCGAAGGATGATCGCATATTTTCGAAATACAATATCACTATACTACACTATTATCACAAACGCTAACACTCACGGAGGCATTGGGTGAGGACCTATTCTACCCACCTCAGTGGCCGTGATGTGTCGAACGTAAACAATTAACTCTAACAATGACTCTCGGGTGAGTGCTGTAGCTCCAGTCGTCATGACGATGATGACAATACGAGTAAACGGTACCCCGTCAGTCTTTGTGGCACTACACGAAATAACGTTCACGAGGACATCAAGAAAGGACCTATACTACCCTCGTTAATTGCCGTGAAACGTCTCTAATAATCGCATACTCGAATCGGGAACCGATTGTAATTATCGAAACTGTGGATTATGGATACGTAAATACGACCCCTATTGATATATAAGTATATATAATAACAATATACTGATAATATAAATTAATTATGGAAAGTACGTACCTCAAAAACTATCAAAACGATCGAAAACGGAGAAGTTCAATGCGTCAGGATAGCCATCCGGACGGATAGCAATCCGGACGGATAGCAATCCGGACGGATGGGCCATCCGGACGGATGGGCAATCCGGGCCAGAACTCCCTCCTTCTCCTTTGTTGCCTATAAATACCATGTCACATCACTTGAACAGTGATGTGACAGCTCCCACTCAACCAAACACGCTCCAGGACCCTTTCTCTCGATTTCCTCGCGATTCCGGTAAGATTTCAACCTAAAACTTGTACTTCTACAATCTACACTCGATTCCACATCATTCTATCTTTCAAAACTCAATTTCTAACCGTGAAATCTACGGATTTGAGGCGTTTTGAGGTGATGTCACCAAGAGTTCTTATGAACTTTCAGTTGTGACCTCATCCCACCATAAACGACTCAGATCTGGGTGATTTCCACATGTTTTGGTAACAAATCTCGCCTAAATCTATGTATTTACCCAAGGAACTGTACAATTTCGAGTTAACCATGAAGAACCATCACGAACGGCCAGATCTGATGGAACGGGGTGATTCCCGGCTGTTAGAACGGGTCGGAATTGACGGGACTTCAAGGGTTAGTGCGAGATTACACTATCCCGGCAACTCTACACGTATACCTTCCGTTAAACACTCAGAAACAGTAGTTAGAATGCGAAACAGACGTGTTGTCCGCACGAATAACATGTAATCCGCACGGATAACATGTAATCCGCACGGATAACATGTCATCCGCACGGATAACATGTCATCCGGACGGATACATGTCATCCGGACGGAATACATGTCATCCGGACGGATGACGCTTACTTCGAACGAACAACAATTCGGACGAGTCACACCTTATCCGCACGGATCACGGATAACATGTCATCCGGACGGATAACTTGTCATCCGGACGGATAACATGTTAATCCGCACGGATGAGCACCATTCGACCAAGTGAGTGACTTTTCAAGGCAATCTTGTTTAACCGTACATCGTTTACTCTGTTCTTCAAGGATCAACACAGACGTACCCACAACCGACTCAATCAAGTGGTATTCTCGCTAAATACGCACTGTGAGTATACTTGACCCCTTTTTAATCGAATTTTGGGTGTAACATACGTTTCTAACAAATCGAACTCATCAAACGAATTATTCAATCAATCGAATTATCACTTGCGAATAACCGTTATGCATAGATATACGTGATGCTAGTTGCATGTGTGCTAGGGCTTATACTCGCGACGTCCCACCACGGCTAGTATAGTACTATTGCGCCCGACGGGGTCTGGTTATGCCATCGTACATTCGAGCATCGAGGACTTAGCTGGTAGTATCAGTTTTGTGAGTATATATGTCGTGTATTACGTTTATGCATGTGGAAATTCGCAGCTCTTTTAATCTATTATGCTATACTTATCAAAGCATGTATACTCGCCAATACTTTTGTATTGACAAATATTTTAACGTATGTTGCAGGTTAGATCGCAGACTATATCAAATCAAGCTAGGGAGTCTAGAAACTCAACAAAAATCTAGGTTGTCGGATTTGTATTGTTCGAGAGGACAAGAAATCTGTGATAACTTATGTGATTGTATTATTTGTTAGTATGGGATAACGAATGTATTAAATAATATCGCAATATAGTTGTTATGGATTCTCTTGAGCAATCTGATTCGCCTAGTGCCGCGCCCCGATGATTCCGCCATCGGTTGGGGTGTGACAGATTGGTATCAGAGCCATAACTATAGGGAATTAGGCCAGACTCGACCTAGTCCGGGTCGACGTCTTAGAAATTGACCTAGTCTATAGTCTAAGTACCAACAGGCCGACTCATACAAACCCGGTGGGGTTTGTATTGGTCTTACTTGATACTCTCGATCGAAATTGCTAAAAGCTACAACTTTGTGTGAATACCGCGTACTACAACTTCACACGAAGAAGCCTTCCCTAAGGCTAAAGTACTACTTAGCCTTTCCTAAGGCCGGCACAATACACATGTTTTCAAAAATACTCGCATAACGAAACCGAGCGATCCAGTCAAGACCAGGTGTGAAAACCAAGAACTCTCGATAGGATCGCTCACTCAGCGCATTTTTCTAGCACGAGGACCTTTCATCGAGATTAGGAGTGACATCCACATCTCGACGAAAGTCTCCATTTCAAAATCTAGTGGATCTCGCGAAATTATTCGAAGAGCATGACCACAATTAGGAACGAAACTGTTAAGACAGGGGTGAAACCCGTACCTTAGTAAGTCGTTCCACTCTCTAAAATTGGTTTTTAAAAGCTCTCACCAAGGACTCGACTATCATGATGACTCGAGCCACATGATGACTAGGAAGACGAATGCCATGAGCTGCATCCCAGTGGAAGCATGGAGTCTTCTAGGTTAACGCGCGTGCACGAACTTGTTAAGTATAGTTGGGAATACCTTGGGTAGTCGACGCCTAAACACCCAAGGCACCCTATCGTACGACCCGCCAATCTTCCAACGGGTTGGAGACTTATTTTACGTTTTGAAACTTTACGCTTTATCGATTTCTCGATTTAACGTTTTCCACTCCCTACTTTATAAACGCACAAATCGCACAGCTATCGCAATCTAAAACAAAACCCGAATGTTCGCAACAAAACCAATGCATAATCTATCACCTTCACTATCGTTTTCTCACTTCAACGCGACCTCGCATATTCTAAATCGACTTGTGTATGTATGATTACAAGCTACAACTATACAAATATACATATATATATACATATATACATATAAACAACAAGTCATTGCGTGAGAACTTAGGAATTTCATGTCTCCTATGTGGCTCCTATGTGACTCGTATTACTACTATACTATCGCACCAAGTTTTGAACGCGCTCAATCGCATCGCAAAACTCAAAATCATTGTGATCGAATCTCACTCCAAGTCTCTTTCTGTCTAGATGCCTTCCAACAACTCTACCTCGAGACGAGTAGCTAGGAGGAGAGCCAAACGAAGTGTCAATAAGAGGATTGCATCACTTGTGACTAAGGAAATGAGTAAGCTTATTCCTCGAATTGCCGCTCAAGTGCACTCTCTCAGCAACCCTCGAGCCTTGGAAGACTCCAAGACGGAAGCGCCACAATCTACTTTTCTCTACAAGCACTTCAAAGCCTGTGACCCGATGGAGTTCACGGGTGAAGGAGATGCATCTCAACTACTCCAGTGGTTCGATTCTATCGAAGTCACCCTTCGTCAAAGCGGGTGTCCCGATAGTTTTCATACTACTTGCGCTACCGGAGTATTTCAATCGCGAGCACTCGACTGGTGGACCGCTGAACGTAACAAACGGGGGATCTCCGCAGCTTACGCTCTCTCTTGGGATGAGCTGAAAGAGCTTATGAAGAGAGAGTACTGCCCTCCCCACGAGATTCAGAAGCTAGAAAACGAATTTTGGGAAATCAAGCAAACCAAGGGCGACAACGCTGGCTACACCGCAAGGTTCAAACAGCTTAGCATAATCTGCCCAAGTCAAGTCAACACTTCAGAGAAAGCCATTTCGAAGTATATTCGCGGCTTACCTGAGTGTGTGGGTGATTTTGTCGAAGCTGCAAGACCGGCTACCATCGAAGAAACATACCGCTTAGCCGCAGAAATCAACAACAAACGACTCATGGAATGATTATTCTCAAGGGATCCTGTCAAGCAAGCTCATCAAGCAATCGCCAGTAATCCTTCAGGCGAACATGCTGATGAATCTTCTGATGAATCTACCGACGAATCTTCTGATAAATCTCCTGGCGATTCTTCTAATGAATCGGCTAACGACTCTGCTGATGAATCAGCCAACGATTCTTCTGACGAATCTGTTAACGATTCTTCGGACAGATCTGCTGCCGATTCTTCTGACAAATCTGCCAACGGATCTTCTGACAAATCAGCCAAAGACTCTGCAAGTGAGTCTTCAGACGAATCCTCCGACGACGACATCTCTTCACAAGACACCGCCAAACCCAGTCGCAAACGAAAGACTTCAAGCCCCAGCTCGTCAACCACCGAACTGCTGCAACCGAAACCTCTCCGAACAGTTCCGATGTTTCCAAAACGAGCCTACACTGGAGCTCATCCTCAGTGTTACTCGTGTACCTATCATCATCCAGTTGGGGCTGACTGTCGCTATTGCAATAACTGCAACCGCTACGGTCACTTCACCCGCAACTGCCGCATCGAACCGTGAACTCAAGTACAACAACAACAGCTCCAGCAAAAGTCTTCAGCATCCGACATCTAGCAAGCGTAGGATAAAGTTGTAATGATACGATTTTCGACGATAATTTCTAAGATTTGAACCTACTCTATTATTCGAAGTTATCACTAAGTGTAACATCAACTCTCGTTTTCGTTTCCTCCATCCCACTTTAGTCGTCGCACTTAGACTAGAATCACGCACGTACTATATACTATATCACGAAATAATGTGTTTTACCCTCACTACACTCTTAGAAGGAGGTACAATAAACGTGCAAGGAACGAATAATCACGGGTACACACAGGATTATTTGGGTCAGTGCACGGTGGTCGTAGTGAATTCTAAGGTGCCATAGCGCTTTGACAAAAGGCGACACCAAATCACGGGATGAAAGTAGTAGGGATCAAGCAAGGTGTGCTTTATGATACTACCAAGGTTCCGTGAAGAAAGTGCCACGTGGAGTTGAACGTTATTAGACCTATATACTATCGTGATTATTTTCAACACACTACACTTAATCGCAAGGCGTAACAACAGAAACCGTATCATCGCGAGACTTGTCGTAAGTCTGCAAACGCAATGCAATCGCCTCATCGATGGACTCTGGAGAGTCTACCTCGCAGGACAATTGCATCAACGCAAGACTGGTCGTAAGACTATAGCGATCAATCTCACCGAGAACTTAAACGCTCACGACGTTATTGAGTGAGGACCTATTCTACCCTCCTCGATAACCGTGGTGCGTCGCAACGTAACGTTAAGCTTATTCGAAACAAAACTCGACTAATCGCAATCGCTCACCATGTGCACCTCGCAATCTCTATCGCTTATTATGTGAATCTATATCGTTTGTTGTGTATCAATCTATCGCTATACCGTTAGCTGTGATATTCGTGTTAAGTTAGCACGCATGACCTCGCTTCACGAGATGAAGCTCATGTGGTTAAGGCAGGGTGTTTTAGTCATATCAGCAACCTTTCGTGGAAAAGGGCCATGTGGGGTCTAATGTTAGTCAAACTCTGTGGTGTTAATCAAGCAAAATCGAACCGCATACCTTTATCGCTTGCACTCAACAACTTCCGCCTATCGTAATTCGATTATCATCACCATCATTACTAGTGTTGTGTTTGTATTATTCGTTTAATCGTCTAATCGCTGATCGCCTATCGTGTATAATCCACCGCTTATCGCTCACCTGGTGTTCATTGCAGTCTGTGTGATATTAAGTACACATGACACCGCTTCACGAGGCAAAACTAACCTGGTTAAGCATGGTGTTTCGCCATGTTAGCAAACTCTCGTGGAAACGTGCCATGTGGGTTTAATGTGGAAACTAATCGAAAACGCGCTATTCGCTTCTCGCTTATCAACACGCCGGATTAACCTGTTCGATTCTATCTTATGCTCGGTCCGACTTTCTAACGATTGGGCCGAGTAAACGCAATTCTATCCGTGTCATATCGGCACACCTGACACTGCCTCACGAAACGGAAGTAATATGGGCAAAGCATGGTGGATACGCCGCTGGTACTTCCTATATATAAGTGTTTTAAACATATTAACAAACTTTCGTGGGAAAGTGCCAAGTGGGGCTCGGTAATTAACTACCTTTTTGTACTGATTAAGACGTCTTTTATAAAATTTTGATTTAAAACCGGTGGGCAAGTGAAATTCTCTCACAACGTGGAGTTAACATCGAATCAGCTTAACTCCATGTCCAAGAAAAGTTTCATCAGCCCAGTTTTTCCCTAAACTTTTACAATGTCAAAATAAAATCCTTCTTAAGACATTGGTTCGACATCGAGTTCAGCTTGAACCCATGTCAAAGGAGAGTTTTCATAACCCTGTTTTCATCTTCGAATTCCTTAAAATGTTTAAAAACTTAAACTCCTTGCAACATTGGTTAACATCGACTCCGTTGACCTCACGTTAAAAGGAAATTTTTCAAAGATTTTCACCCTAAATTCCTTTTTAAGTATCTAAAAGCGAACGCTTCTTGTAACGTTGATTAACGATCGACTCAGTTAATTCTACGTCATGAGAAACCTTTCAATTTCAGTCGCATCGAATTCTCCAAGACACGTGGTACCTTGGAATGCCGACTCGTGGGGTTAATACTTCTGTCTTACGTCGCCTTCTCGCTATCGCAGTCGATCTCTCTTATTCCAAACGTTCTCGCAGTCAACTTACGGTCAAATCGCTCGCAGGAGCTGCTACTCGTACCAGATCAACTCTTAGAAGTCTACCTATTGGATTAATTTCGGGACGAAATTTCCTAAAGTAGGGGAGACTGTAACAACCCGCACTTTCGTGCGTTGTTACTACTCGATATACTCGTTACGCCTAGCACCAGAGATTCGAAATCATAATGTAACTATATCGTATATATCGTTATTCGAAGGATGATCGCATATTTTCGAAATACAATATCACTATACTACACTATTATCACAAACGCTAACACTCACGGAGGCATTGGGTGAGGACCTATTCTACCCTCCTCAGTGGTCGTGATGTGTCGAACGTAAACAATTAACGCTAACAATGACTCTCGGGTGAGTGCTGTAGCTCCAGTCGTCATGACGATGATGACAATACGAGTAAACGGTACCCCGTCAGTCTTTGTGGCACTACACGAAATAACGTTCACGAGGACATCAAGAAAGGACCTATACTACCCTCATTGATTGCCGTGAAACGTCGTTAATAATCGCATACTCGAATCGGGAACCGATTGTAATTATCGAAACTGTGGATTATGGATACGTAAATACGACCCCTAGTGATATATAAGTATATATAATAACAATATACTGATAATATAAATTAATTATGGAAAGTACGTACCTCAAAAACTATCAAAACGATCGAAAACGGAGAAGTTCAATGCGTCAGGATAGCCATCCGGACGGATAGCCATCCGGACGGATAGCAATCCGGACGGATGGGCCATCCTGACGGATGGGCAATCCGGGCCAGAACTCCCTCCTTCTCCTCTGTTGCCTATAAATACCATGTCACATCACTTGAACAGTGATGTGACAGCTCCCACTCAACCAAACACGCTCCAGGACCCTTTCTCTCGATTTCCTCGCGATTCCGGTAAGATTTCAACCTAAAACTTGTACTTCTACAATCTACACTCGATTCCACATCATTCTATCTTTCAAAACTCAATTTCTAACCGTGAAATCTACGGATTTGAGGCGTTTTGAGGTGATGTCACCAAGAGTTCTTGTGAACTTTCAGTTATGACCTCATCTCACCATAAACGACTCAGATCTGGGTGATTTCCACATGTTTTGGTAACAAATCTCGCCTAAATCTATGTATTTACCCAAGGAACTGTACGATTTCGGGTTAACCATGAAGAACCATCACGAACGGCCAGATCTGATGGAACGGGGTGATTCCCGGCCGTTAGAACGGGTCGGAATTGACGGGACTTCAAGGGTTAGTGCGAGATTACACTGTCCCGGCAACTCTACACGTATACCTTCCGTTAAACACTCAGAAACAGTAGTTAGAATGCGAAACAGACGTGTTGTCCGCACGAATAACATGTAATCCGCACGGATAACATGTAATCCGCACGGATAACATGTCATCCGCATGGATAACATGTCATCCGGACGGATACATGACATCCGGACGGATAACATGTCATCCGGACGGAATACATGTCATCCGGACGGATGACGCTTACTTCGAACGAACAACAATTCGGACGAGTCACACCTTATCCGCACGGATCACACCTTATCCGCACGGATCACACCTTATCCGCACGGATCACACATCATCCGCACGGATCACGGATAACATGTCATCCGGACGGATAACTTGTCATCCGGACGGATAACATGTTAATCCGCACGGATGAGCACCATTCGACCAAGTGAGTGACTTTTCAAGGCAATCTTGTTTAACCGTACATCGTTTACTCTGTTCTTCAAGGATCAACACAGACGTACCCACAACCGACTAAATCAAGTGGTATTCTCGCTAAATACGCACTGTGAGTATACTTGACCCCTTTTTAATCGAATTTTGGGTGTAACATACGTTTCTAACAAATCGAACTCATCAAACAAATTATTCAATCAATCGAATTATCCCTTGCGAATAACCGTTATGCATAGATATACGTGATGCTAGTTGCATGTGTGCTAGGGCTTATACTCGCGACGTCCCACCACGGCTAGTATAGTACTATTGCGCCCGACGGGGTCTGGTTATGCCATCGTACATTCGAGCATCGAGGACTTAGCTGGTAGTATCAGTTTTGTGAGTATATATGTCGTGTATTACGTTTATGCATGTGGAAATTCGCGGCTCTTTTAATCTATTATGCTATACTTATCAAAGCCTGTATACTCGCCAATACTTTTGTATTGACAAATATTTTAACGTATGTTGCAGGTTAGATCGCAGACTATATCAAATCAAGCTAGGGAGTCTAGAAACTCAACAAAAATCTAGGTTGTCGGATTTGTATTGTTCGAGAGGACAAGAAATCTGTGATAACTTATGTGATTGTATTATTTGTTAGTATGGGATAACGAATGTATTAAATAATATCTCAATATAGTTGTTATGGATTCTCTTGAGCAATCTGATTCGCCTAGTGCCGCGCCCGTCATAGCTTGCCTTTTGTTCTCCACAGAGACCGTCATAGCTTGCCAAATATCCACAGAGACCGTCATAGCTTGCCTTTTGTTCTCCATCATCTCCATATCATATAGACCATTCTCCATCTCAGAGATCCAATCAATGCCTTCTAACGTAAGTCCTGCATGACAAAGAAATCAGGGAAAAATGTCCCAGCACATCCGAGTTCCTTTGATAATCTACTAACGGATAACATAATGCAACTGAGGCTAGGAACATGGAGAACTTTGCTAATTTTGTTTTCGTTTGTCAAGACATGGTATCCCCTTCTTCAACCTCCACGCTATCTCCATTAGGTATGGTACCGGTAATTCGTAGGTGGTTTTAGTTTTGTTTTCAAGGACAATTTTTTTATGGGTGATGTGGTATGTTGCACCAGAATCAACGACCCATTTGTCCTTGAAACTGGTGTTACATGTAGTGTTTGCATCTGGTGGAGTGTGAACCACGTTGGCGATCGGTGCGGTATTCGCATTAGGCTCGTTTGAGAACTTATTGACAAACTGTTTATATTGGTCTCCGGTGAGTCCTAGAATTGGACTGTTGTCGGCCAGGTGATGAAGAAGGGATTAAGGCTTAAGAGTTTTGGTTTAGGGTTTTAATGATCTTCTACTTTGATACCATTTAAAAAGATGGTAAATCAAAGTGACAATCATTCGCGAAAGAAATAAACAAAGAAAAAAGTGCTTTCAAGTTCATAAAACATGAAAACATTTTCTTCCGTGTAATGTCTTGATTTGACCTTTTAAGAGCATTTACGATGCGATCCCCAAGGATGATTAAAGATGGTACCTAAATATCTTTCACAAGGATATTGCACTGCTTGTGTTTATGCTTGCTTATAAATGCCTCTAAGGATGAAGATACGAGACATCTTTCATTTTAGTTATAAAATACTAGTATAAAAAGTGAGAATAAGGTGCTGTTTGTTTTTTCTGAAAAGCTCTACACAAGCTCTTCTGTCTGCGCCGCGCAACCACACGCAGACTTTGCCACGCGCAGACTGTTTGTTTTTTCGAAGACGTTTCAATAAAAAAAACGTCTGCGCGAGCTCTTTTTGGTGCAGACTTGGCACAACCACTTCTAAGATCTTCTAAGGTCTGCAGAGAGTTAAACACCACCACCGCCCATCACTACCACCACCACCGTCCACCACCCACTACCGTCCATCACCACCACCACCACCACAAGGATTTCACAAGGATATTGCATTGCTTGTGTTTATGCTTGCTTATAAATGCCTCTAAGGATGAAGATATGAGACATCTTTCGTTTTAGTTATAAAATACTAGTATAAAAAGTGAGAATAAGGTGCTGTTTGTTTTTTCTAAAAAGCTCTACGCAAGCTCTTCTGTATGCGTCGCGCAACCACGCGCAGACATTGCCACACGCAGACTGTTTGTTTTTTCGACGACGTTTCAATAAAAAAACGTCTGCGCGAGCTCTTTTTGGTGCAGACTTGGCACAACCATTTCTATGATCTTCTAAGGTCTGCAGAGAGTTAAACACCACCACCACCACCACCACCACCACCACCCACTACCGTCCATCACCACCGCCATCACCATCACCACCACCACCACCGTCCACCACCACCATCCATCACCACCACCGTCCACCACCCACTACCGTCCATCACCACCACCCACCACCACCGTCTACCACCATCACCGTCCAGCAGCACCACCACCACCGCCACCATCCGTACACCACCACCAGTTTATTTTAGAAGTTTGTATACGTTAAAAAGCAAACAACCTTCTTCTTGCAAACTGCAGAGATTTGGTCCACCTCTTCTTCTATAAATGTCTGCAGATATGGTCCGCAGACTGCAACGTATAGAAAATGCATCGTTTGGTTTGTCTGTAGTATAAATGGTATTTTAAATTGAATGACTTGACGTACAAAACTAAGTATGATGAATTTCCCAATGTCTTGAACTAACACTTCTAGAAAAGTGACTTTTGGTAACAAAAAAACGATGGACGACTCTACCCAACAATGATCCCCGATGGACAACAGATAAGGAAAAATCCAATTAGATAACCATTTATAAATATACATAGATTCACATATACAAAACTAATACGCATACACACCTACATGCACTATACATACACCTATACACAAATATACATGGTGTCTATCATTGGTTATTTTAATGTTATCAAGTTATTTGGTAATCGACATTTACTTACAGACCAAATGGCAAATCGTAATAAATATTCATTCGAGTTAAAAGGTGCGGAGTACACACTGATCACGTAAGACTACTATGATTTCGAACACCTTGGAACTTCAATGATACTTAGAGGTGAGGCCCCTAGACCATGGGGGTTCCAAGGTGGCCAGACATACTTGCAGCGCCGGCTCAATCTCTTTAAAGGCTCAAAAATTCGGGCCCCCACCTTTATTTTAGTTTTTTGGAATTATATTACAGTTTTTTACTTGTGATGAAAATTAATAAGAATATATAAACTTATATAAGTAACTAAATAGCACTTAATAAATTTATAAGCTAAGTGGTTTTTCTGTAAAATAAAGTTATTAAAATATGATACTATTGAATTTATAGAAAATGAAGAACATAGGAATCCATGAGTATTTCTTAGTTAAATATTAGCTTTTTTTTTTGAACGGCGACTTTCAATTTATACAACCTTCGGTCGCATCCTTCGTATTGGGAGACCCATCACCCTATTCCGGCTTGCTATGTTGTCTCATACTGACATCAGAGTTTGGTTGGGCGTTCAAGGGAAAACCACGCATGCACTCGCGCAACTGGTTAACAGGGAGTGACCCCACCTATGTGTAAAACCTTATTGCCTCGCTTGGATGGCTTTAAGTTGCATGAAAATGATCATGAAATTGTTAACTAGTTGCTACTGGTAACTGAAGATTAGTGGCAAAATGGTAACTAAACATTCATACAAGTTAGGAAGTGCGGCGTACACACTCGAGTAAGGCTAGCATGGAGTGTTTCAACCATGGATTGCACTTATTATCTCGACGGGTTGTGATTCATGTTTTTCATGGTTATAGTCACTTTGGCTTTGGCTAAGGGGATGAGGACCATGGTTGAGTCATGATTTGCCACGTATGACCATTATTCATGCGCTACATCACTCCCCTCATTAAATCACGGTGGTTTGCGTGGATTAAACCACGACTACCACGGCCCTCCCATTTGATAATTTTAAGACAAAAATAAATGGGATAGTGTTTGAGTCATGACCGCACCCATAGGGTAGTAGTTTTGGATGATGGATAAGAGGTGAATGATATAGCGCCTATGTGCAGGATCATGGTGGTCATTGTTGAAATATTTGATTGAAAATTATTAGGATCAGTCCACATCATTTCCTAATTTAGGCCATTGACCTTGCAGCTCAAGATACGTTCATTCCTGCTAATTGCCAGCAATTCTTTTCAATGCCAATGATTTCATTTTCCTTTTTTAGTCTTTTGTATAGGCTATTTATACACTGTCGTATGATTGTAAAAATATACAAGAAATAAAAGAAAAGCAATTCAGCCTCTCTTCTTCTTATCCATTTCTCTGTTTATCATGTTTAATATGGTATCAGAGCAGTGTATATGATCCAAACCCTTTTTTTGCTCATCATCTACCAGAAGCAATGATCGACGAAAACAACAACGACCTAGCCATCCAAATAGCCAACCTCCTAAAAAATGGAGTTCAAACTCAAACCCAGAACCCAAAACCAAGCCCATCCGATAGCCTAAAAATTAGTCTCAATCTCACAACCAAAACTACCCCTTATGGGCTCGGATGATTCGAGTCGCCATAGGAGGGAAATCGAAAGCCCTGTTAAACCATCTCACCCAGAATCCACCAGAACCTATTGATGAACAGTGGGAACAAGATGATTTAATCGTCTTTTCTTGGCTGATTCAAAACATTGAACCAAACCTTGCTAGTAACCTTACGGAGTTCCCAACGGCGAAAACCCTTTGGGACGCACTCACGGTTACGTATAGCAGCGAAAAAGACAAGCTTCAAACTTTCGACCTCCAAGTTAAAGCAAACGAGTTTAAGCAAAATGGCTTACCGTTAGAAGAATTTTGGATCGTGATGCAGGGTATCTGGGGAGAAATCGAACGGCGAGACCCAAACCCGATGAAATGTTCCGCTGACATTGCTACTTACAACAAGGTCAGGTCAGAGAATAAGTTATTTCAGTTTCTTAATGCCCTTGACCAAAAATATGACTCCCTTAAAAGGGAAATTCTCCGGTGGGATCCCCTGCCATCCGCCGAAGCCGCGTATGCTGCTGTCCGAAAGGAAACAGCTCATCAAAGCATCTTCGGGAACAATAATCAAGGGATGGGATCAGGTTTGAACTCACTAGGAAATGCCGATGGGTTAGGGCTTGTTTCCAGGGGCCGCCGGTCAGACCAGAAAGCTAATCCGTCATCATCCCGGGTTGATAAGAGCAAGTTGAAGTGCGATCATTGTGGTATGGCCAAACACACGAAAGAACAATGTTTCAAACTTGTGGGTTATCCAGATTGGTGGGCTGACGGACACAAAAAAGGGAAGGCCGCTGCCGCCGTGGGTAACCGAGAGGCCACCAGCAGCGGCGGTAGCAGCGGTGAACATCGGAAACCCGCCGGAGATGAAGAAGGGACCGAAAAAGGAAAAGGAGGGGGCAGCTGTTGTTTTGCAGCGATTACAGAAGAGGAACAAGGGAGAAAGACAGGTATAGGGTTTGAGAATTACATCTCAGACCCTCCTTTTTCAAAACACTCGTCTTTTAAACACCAAGATTCGAAATTTACAATTTTAAACCCCTAGTTTTTTAGTACCAACATTCTTGATGCATTAAATGAATTCCAAGTTTCTGAAAGTACAAGTAGCACCCCTCACTTTTCTAAAAAGGAGTCAAAAAACTCTTTTAAATTTGGAAAAGCTAACATAGCAACAAAAAATGAAAAAAAGGAAGACGCGTGGATTTTTTATTGTGGTGCTGCCGACACAATGACCTATGAAAAAGCTGACATATGCTTGATGTCAGAACCCAAAAAATCCAGAATCCACACTGCAAATGGGGAAGTTCTTCAAGTGAAAGGAGGAGGGACTATTCAAATTTCAGAAAACATGAAACTGTCAAATTGCCTCTATGTCCCATCGTTATCTCACAAATTGCTATCAATCAGCCACGTTACAAAAGAATTAAATTGTGTGGTTCTAATGCATCCTACGTTTTGTATCTTACAGGACATCAGGACGGGGAAGATCATTGGGCGTGGTACTGAGCGACAAGGGCTATACTATGTGGATGAAGTGACTAGGCAAGGCACTGTTATGCTAGCTCATGGATCTACAGATAGGGAAGCATGGTTATGGCATCGGAGGTTGGGACACTCATCTAGTGGTTACTTACATCGTTTATTTCCTGAATTATTTCCAACAAATAAGGCCTTGAATTGTGAAACATGTTTTTTGGCTAAAAGCCACAGACACACTTTCAATTCAAATGATACTAAGGTTGATTTTCCGTTTTTATTAATTCATTCGGATGTGTGGGGTCCAGCAAAGGTTGTGGGGGGACAAAATTTCCGCTACTTTGTAGCATTTATTGATGATTGCACCCGTATGACTTGGATTTATCTTTTGAAAAATAAATCCGAAGTATTTTCAAAATTCAAGTTTTTTTGTGCCATGGTTAAAACCCAGTTCAAGAGCAATGTCCAAATCCTTAGGTCTGACAATGGGGGGGGGGAATTTGTTAATACCCCCATGAAACAGTTTTGTCAGGAAAACGGGATAATTCATCAAACATCTTGCGCCCATACCCCTGAACAAAACGGGGTATCTGAAAGGAAAAACCGCTTTCTTTTAGAAATAACTCGCGAACTCATGATTGAATCCCGAGTTCCAAAATCATTCTGGCCTGAAGCCCTTGTCACAGCAACCTATCTTATGAACCGTCTCCCGACAAGAGCCCTAGCCTTAAAAACTCCTCTTCAAGTTTTTTTCTAAATTCCACAAACCCCCATCAAACCTAACCCTTAAACCTCGAGTTTTTGGCTGTTCAGTCTTTGTTCACCTACCAAAAACCGACCGTTCCAAACTTGATGCATGCGCTGAGAAATGCGTGTTTGTTGGATATGGAGTCGATCAACACTGTTATCGGTGCTACAATCCTCACACCCGTCATATGTATACCACAATGAACTGTGACTTCCTTGAAACTGAATACTTCTACAATACCTAACACACTGGTCAGGGGGAAAAGGCAAACAACGACACATTGAGTTGGGTACAATGGATGCCATCCTCGGAAGCAAGAGATAATCACGAAGCCCAATTTATGTCACAGTCCACTAGCCCTGAAGAAATCATGTCACAGTCCACTAGCCCTGAAGAAAGTACCACTCACAATGATCCTCCCAACCTGGCGTCTGAGGTAAGTACTTCTCAAACCCAAGAGTATGATGATTCTCCTAATATTCCTGACTCACCCACTAACTATGGGAGCCATGAGCAATTTGAAAATCATGACTTACCTAACCATGAGGCAGGACAAGAACCAAAACAGGTTGAACAAGACAGATATGTTCTCCCCCCAAGATCTAACAGGGGAGTTCCGCCAAAAAGATACTCTCCAGAGAAGGAAGCTCGAAGTTCTTGATACCCAATGGCAAACATGGCAGAGGGAAAGTTATAACCAGAAGCCAAAGCGTTTGCCACATCATTGTGTTCTGAAGAAATTCCAACTACAGTTGAACAAGCTCTTGAGTCCAAGGAGTGGAGAGAAGCAATGGAAATGGAAATGGAGGCTCTAAATAAAAATGACACGTGGGAGATATGTTCCCTTCCTCCTGGAAAAAAACCGGTTGGATGTCGTTAGGTCTTCACTATAAAATACAAGCCGGATGGAACTGTTGAAAGATACAAAGCCCGGTTGGTAGCAAAGGGGTACACTCAAACATACGGAATTGACTATTCCGAGACTTTCTCTCCTGTGGCCAAAATCGACACAATCAGAGTTCTATTCTCTATAGCCGTAAACAAAGATTGGCCTCTCCTTCAATTTGACGTAAAAAATGCTTTCTTGCATGGAGAACTCAAAGAAGAAGTCTATATGGAAGTCCCCCCTGGACTCATGAAAGATTCCAAGTCTAGAGAAGTGTGTCGCTTGAAAAAATCCTTATACGGATTAAAACAGTCCCCTCGTGCTTGGTTTGGCAGATTTACTTTAGCCATGAAAAAATATGGCTTCAAACAGAGTAACTCAGATCATACTCTGTTCCTTAAACGGAGAAATGGATACGTAACGTGCTTAATTATTTATGTTGATGACATGATAATCACAGGTAATGATGAAGAAGAGATGACAAGGTTAAAAGTAAACCTATTCAAAGAATTCGAAATGAAGGATCTAGGAAGACTCAAATACTTTCTTGGAATTGAAGTCATGAGGTCAACACAAGGGATTTTCATCTGCCAAAGAAAGTATGTCCTTGACTTATTGGCAGAAACAGGGATGATTGATTGTAAACCGGTGGACACTCCTATGATGGTAAACCAGAAGCTCTATATGGAGGAAGATGCTAAGTTAGCTGACAAAGGAGAATATCAACGGATAGTAGGAAAACTGATCTATCTCTCACATACTCGGCCTGATATTGCCTACGCAGTGGGAGTTGTAAGCCAATTTATGCACCAACCTCAAGTTACCCATATGGAAGCTGTGTGGAGAATTATTAGATACCTCAAGGGGACACCTGGTCATGGAGTTGTTTTCAAAGCATCTGGGCATCTTGAAACCCAGGTATATACCGATGCAGATTGGGTAGGAGATAAAGGAAATCGGAGATCAACATCTGGTTACTTTACCCTCGTCGGTGGAAATCTTGTCACATGGAGAAGCAAGAAACAAAAGGTGGTAGCCCTTTCAAGCGCTGAGGCAGAATTTCGAGGTATAGCACGCGGTCTTGCAGAGATCCTATGGGTACGAAAACTCTTGATGGAAATCGGGTATTCTCCAACCCAGGCAAGTGAAATTTTGTGTGACAACAAAGCAGCAATTCAAATTTCAGAGAATCCCGTCCAGCATGATCACACAAAACATATTGAGGTGGATCGACATTTCATTAAAGAAAAACTTGAAGCAGGGATAATCAAACTTCCGTTTGTCCGCTCAGAAGACCAACTCGCAGACATTCTAACAAAAGCGGTCAATGGAAAGATTTTCAATCACTGTCTTGGCAAGTTGAGTATCGAAAACCCCACTACTCAACTTGAGGGGGAATGTTGAAATATTTGATTGAAAATTATTAGGATCAGTCCACATCATTTACTAATTTGGGCCATTGACCTTGCAGCTCAAGATACGTTCATTCCTGCTAATTGCCAGCAATTCTTTTCAATGCCAATGATTTCATTTTCCTTTTTTAGTCTTTTGTATAGGCTATTTATACACTGTCGTATGATTGTAAAAATATACAAGAAATAAAAGAAAAGCAATTCAGCCTCTCTTCTTCTTATCCATTTCTCTGTTTATCATGTTTAACAGTCATGAGGGTTACGACCACACCCTAAACCTTATGAGTAATGTATGTATCATTGTAGTACACGTATATATTTTTTTCATTCATCTAGATAAAGAGTGCATTTCAAATGTGTAACCATGTATAACAAATCTCTTTGTGAATACTTAATATTGACAAAGAAGTAGAGGTAACGGAATTTTGGACTGTCGTTATACATGTTAAGAGTGTTGCATGCCTATATCCCCACTATGTCGAATCAAAAGAGGCTCCTACAATATCTTCCCCTCAAAGCAAAAGTACATATATAATAGATACAAGTGTGTGCATGTGTCATGTGTGACGTCACCAGGTTATACATTAATTATTCATGCAAGTAATAAACATGATGATTTAACAAAGTGCATGCAGATCAATAATATAAAAGTGATACTTTGAGACTTGAGTCACCCACAACAAGTTAATTAAATCAACAAAATACCACATAATACAAGAACAGGTTGCTTAAGTGGATTATAAACTTTATATATCCTCGATAATTTCTCGTCTTGGCCCCACTAATTTTATGAAGCATGTATGCTGTGGAAAGCCTATTCCCTCGAGGGACTTTGCTTATTAAGAAGAATTAGGTACTAACCAAAACTGGCAAGTAATCATTATCGCTTTACATCATTGACCAAACAAAAATGGCAATTTCTCAGAATATTTCATATTGCGGAGGACATTTAACAATATTTAAACTATCGGGTTACATTCGTGCTCGTAAGCCAATTTTTAACAATATTTCAATAGAAATATAGATGTAGCTAAAACTAAAATATTAAAAAACAAAAAGAACACAAAAGAATTGACAAAAAAAAAAAAAAAAAAAAAAAAACTATTATGAAATTAATGATATCATAGCAGTATGGCATCAGCACTAGGTATAGCAAACGAAAAAGAAAAACATAATAATAAAGTCGTGATATACCCAAAAAGATATTTAAACGTGTCTTATATCAATCGAAGATCATAAAACGAATATCAATAACGATTCTGATACTATCGATGTTTGATGTTGTTCGGTCGGAATTGACTTCGTACGGATACTATTGGGACGACATCAATATGGTTTGTCTACATCTCATCCTCTCTAGACCCTACCAATAGCTTTACGGATCATGAGATTTACTGGGTACGATTGTTGTTGTTGTTACTTTAAACATTAGTTATTTAAAAGTTATAACTTTACTTGGAAGGAAAAAACGTTAGTATTTCAACCCAATCTGACATGCTTTAACCCATATTATAAAACGTTACAAAACTCGATCTAATCGGCTAATTTGCCACTTAGGTGAACACCATGGTAATGCTATTTCAAACAAGATTTTACAAAAGTGAGGTAGTGTGGTAATCATTAAAGCCTAAGATTTTGTTTTATTTTATGTCTAATTATAGTATAGGTGTACAATCGGTTCCACCAGTTCCACACACCCAATTAATGGCGGATTGGAGGGTGTTATTCTTGTCAACACATAAGGTTTCACGGTATGGGCGACATGCCCTTCTCCACCTCAACAATTTCCGAACAATACATTTTCTCTCATTTTCAGTTAAATAATATTTTTTATAGTTTTATTAATACATTTTCTCCCACCTCCACTCATAACCACTTTCAAAATATATTAAAAATTATAGAGGGTGAATAGTGTCCCCTCAAATATATAGATGAACAGTAACATTTTTTCTCTCCTCTACTCACAACCACTTTTTATAATATAAGGAACACACTAACAAAATATTTGATTGAAGGGATGAGAATGCTCTTGAGATGGTTCAGGCACATAAAGCAGAGAGCAAGGACGTCGCAAGTTAGAGTAGTGGAGACCCTCATTGTTGAGGGGAAGAGAAGTAGAGGCAGCCCTAAATTGACTTAGGATGAGCGAATTAGGAGAGAGTTGCTAGAGTTGCAACTTTCTGTGGACACAGTCTAGGATAACAGTTCGTGGGGACGTAAGATTGTGGTTAATGACTTGTAGGGGAGGGTACAAAGTAATCCGAGCTCTGTCTTAGGGACTTAGATTTCCTACACTTTAGGTGGTCTTTACATGCGATTGTCTTCTTTTATCTACGTCTATGTGCTCCTTTGATAATGTTATATATGTTTATATGTAGGGATGGCAAGGGGTCAGGTTTGGGACGGGTTTAGGTAATCCCAAACCCGATTAGATAAACCTGTCCCAAAACCCGTCGGGTTTCTATTGGGTAAATACCCGTCGGGTATCGGGTATACCCACGGGTTTCAGGTAAACCCATTAATCTAAAAAAATTACCCATTGGGTATACACGACCCAAACTCGGCAGGTACCTATCGGGTAACTACTAAAGCATTATAATTATGAAAATATATCAAATAATGGCAAAGTATATAAAATAAAATACTTCAATGTAAACAAAATTATTTCAAATTCATAGATCACAAAAAATAGTGCAAAGTCGATGTTTCACGATTGTTAGTACAAGAGGGCAATGTTGATGTTTCAAAAAAGTTGCACCAAATGATTACAAAAAAGAAAGTGTATGTCATTCGCCCATTCGTGAAGACCATGTAGACGTGTAGTCATGTTTACACCCTCTTTGCTCTTAATCTAGTATTGCAATATTTGCACTCAGCCTTTTCCGCACCATTTACCATCATCTTTGTATAATGCTCCCATGCCACTGAAGTTAACTTCCTTTTTTACTCTAGGTTATTCAACATCTTCATGAGTTTGTTTATCTTGATTTTGAGATTGATTTGTCTTTGCTTGTTGATCTTCTTGCATATGTTGATTATGAACATGTGTTTGTGTATTAAAACTATCACAGGCCACGGATTCTTCTCTTTCCATATCCATATTAGCTGAGCTAAGTGAACTCAAAACAAAATAAAACTAACAGTTATTATGCATAGCTTTTATTCAAATAATATTCAAACTTTATGTTATGTATTATATTATATTCGCACAGTAACTATAATGGCATTGTTTTAATTTAAGTTTTCTTTTTATTTAATTTAAGTCTTATTCACACAATAAATATAATGCATCTATTAAATTCATGTGGAACTAATACATATAATATCTAGAAAAGCAAGTAATGTCGTCTTTTTGAACATTATAAAGCAACAACCATAGGCAAAGCATATAACTCAAAAGTCCATAAACAATCAGCCGAACAAAGACCCAAGAAAAAGTTAGCGTATAACAACTAAAAAACGGTAATATTATAACTAACTACATCTTTTCGAAAACAAAAAAACTAACTACATGTTATTTTCTCTTTAAATCAAACCAAAGATCACAGATTTTGTATGAAACACATAGCATTCAACACGAATCTAGGGTTAGAACTTACATGTTTACAAGTATAGTAGAGACCGGATGGAGTGACGACGAAGATGAATCGTCCTCTAATCGTTTCTTTGGAGTGAACGAGAGAAGGCAGAACTCCTAAAGTCTGAGTTAGTCGGTCCGTTGCGTAACTGTGTAAGGCTAAGGCATGACACCAATTTTTTGAAACTTAAGAGTCTTATTAGGAAATAAAACGATTTACGTTAGGGATTGGGAAATTGAGATTTTGGGGTAATGGCTGACTTTTGAGTTTCCATAATTATAAAAAATAATATGTATATTTATATATAAAAAATATAGAAAGATTGTGGGGTAAACGGGTATACTTTATCCAGTAAATGGGTTGGGTAAACGGGTATACTTTATCGGGTAATCGTGTCGGGTAAACGGGTATATCATCAAATCCCAACCCCGTCCCAAACCTGTCCCAAACATTGGCGCAGCATAGTGGGGGCGGGAAGGGGCGGCCGACCCCCCGAACTTTTTGGTCAGTACTGGAGAGTATGTAGTTTTCGTATATAAATTTTTGGGTATATACGTTTTCGACCGCCCCATTTTATAGAAACTAATGGGTATACATGTTTTCGACCCTCTGGTCGGAAATCTCAAGCTTCGCCACTGGTCCCAAATGATTCGGGTTTCGGGTTTACCCATCAGGTTCAGGTTCGATTGTCATCCCTATTTATATGTTATTTTTTTTTTTTTTTGTAGCTCTTTATTCCTACATAGTTTGAGTGATGTTTGATTTTGAGCAGATGGTCTCTCTGGAAGCAGACTCTCTATCTGCAGAATAAAGGTAAGGTTTGTCTACTTCTCATCCTCCCTAGACCCAGCAATAGCTTTACGATTCATGGGATTTACCGGGTACGATTGTTGTTGTTGTTGTTACTTTAAACATTAGTTATTTAAAAGTTATAACTTTACTTGGAAGGAAAAAAACGTTAGTATTTCAACCCAATCTGACATGCTTTAACACATTATAAAACATTACAGAACTCGATCTAATCGACTTATTTGCCACATAGGTGAACACCATGGTAATGCTATTTCAAACAAGATTTCACAAAAGTGAGGTGGTGTGGTAATCATTAAAAGCCTAAGATTTTGTTTTATTTTGTGTCGAATTATAGGATAGGTGTACAATCGGTTCCACCAGTTCCACACACCCATTTAATGGCGGACTGGAGGGTGTTATTCTTGTCAACACATATGGTTGCACGGTATGGGCGCCATGCCCTTCTCCACCTCAACAATTTTCGAACAATAGCCCCCCCCCCCCCCCCAAGCGCCATGGGGGGTGTTGTTGATGCAATATGAACGCGATAGCAAGCATTCGCGAGGACTAATGTGGGCCATGCCCTAGATTAGCTGTTGGGCAACGGCTTGTTTTTTTTTAATATTTTTTTATTTTAAAATCTAATATTTACCTTATTAATATACCCATTTTTGAACACACAACTCATCAATTCCTCTCATCTTTTTAACACAAAAACCATCTCACAACCCAAACCTTCATCATGTTTCTGTTCAACAACGACCCGGACGCCTTCTCGCCACACAACCGACATTACATACAAACTCAACAACCATGGACCGTCACCCCAACACCGGCGAAGATGATGTTATGTCTTTTTTTAAGAACTTGATGTTTTTTAATATAGGTTTACTTAATATGTTATGTCTTTTTTATTAAATGTTATGGTTTTTATATATTTATTTCTTTGAATGATAAAGAAAATAAAAACTAAGAGTAAATTGCCATTTTAGTCCCTGAGGTTTGTCTCAAATTACCATTTTAGTCCAAATAGTTTTTTTCTCCTATGGGTCCCTGAGTTTTCCATTTGTTTGCCATTTTGATCATATTGTCTAACTCCGTCTAAAAACTCAGTTTTTAACCAGGGGTATTTTTGTCATTAACGAAAAAGGTTTCTATATTGCCATTTTAGTCCAAAATCATTTTTACATATTTTTTTCTTTTAATCATATATATAATATAAGTCATTTGTATATATTGTATAAACAGATTTAAAAATATGGAATATATTGTTGGAAATTTTAGTGAAAATGAGTTTTTCACTAAATATTTTGGACATTAATAATATTTATATATGTGTTGTATAAATAATTATTTATGGTTTGTGTTCAAACTATGTCCAAATAGAGCTAAGATGAATGAGATATCGAAGCTTGAAATTGTATGTTTGGAACAAACAAAGATGAGAAAAATGGATTGCGATTTGTCATCTTGTCCCACATAGGTGGGATGACAAAACTTAAAGTGGTTTATAAGGAGGAGCACTCCTTGTACTCATGGACATATGCGTGCGTGCCGTGGGCTATAGGCCCTATGTAGTGCACTTTGAACTTCGCACACCGCCTTGTATTTTTGTCCATGAGCGCGTGGTCAGATACATGGCGGGTCTGCTTATGGCGCACCCTTGGGTGGCGTAGGCAGATGCCATGGCGAAGACTGCAAATGGCACATGAGTTTGGATGGCGCATGACCAGGTGGCGTCCTGGTATGCGTAGTAGCATCCATGTGGCGCGCAAGTATAGATAGCGCATGACCAGGTGGCGTCCTGGTATGCGCAATGGCATATGTGTGGCGCGCGGGTCCATATGGCGTGGCGTAAAGTCCATGTAGAGTGTTGCATGGACTGGCGGATCAGTTCTAGCACGCGCGCAGGTTTGTAACAGTAGTAAAAGATCTAGTTGGACCTAGTCAAACTAGTTGTTTCAAACCATTTAATTCGTGTCATGATGAATATGACCGTTTTGACTTACCACTTAAGTCCATTAATTTAGAGATTAATGTCATATTCATTATCTTGTTTATTACAAGATTAATGGTATAGTTATGACAAGATTAATGCCTATTTTATTACTAGTTTTAATGAGCTTAAAACTATAAGTGTATATATATGAACTTGGTGGTTCATACTAGACACGGAAAAAATAGACATTCTCTTTTTAGTCTTGATGTTCCAATGAGAGGAGTACTCTCAATTTTACACAACTTCACTTTGTTCCAATTTTATGAACACCAATTTATACCTGGTGTAATCTCGGGCGCGAGTGTCATCTCCGGCAGTACAACTACTGCTTCGGTTGTTGTATCCTGGAAACAGACCGTCTGAGAGGAGGCGCGAAATCTGTTTTAAGGGCCCCGTGTCTAACACGATCCTCAACCAAAACCGTCAACGACAGTTTGTTCATTCTTGCAGCGGAGGTTCATACCAGATGGTGCGGTTGAAGTTCTTCCAAAGATGTTGGCTTGAATCAAGATTGGTACAAATTTAAATTGTATTTACATTTGTTTATTTAGTTTATGTAACTGGTATTGTACTACAAGAATTTCCCACAAATAACGAGAGTCTCGTTATTATTTATTTTATTAATATTTTTAATAAAAAGTGAACCTAGTTCCTACAATCTTAAAACAGATTTTCGTGAAGATTGTTGCCACAATCTTAAATCCCTTCTCTACGAGGATTTAGGTTCACGAAAGTTAAAATATTTAATGAGATTTTTGTTAAAATCTTGAAAATATTTTTGGGAAATATTTATTTAGTACAATAAGTCGGATTAATTTTATGATTGGAGTACAATCTTTAATCCGAATACCGTGTTACAAAACGATCGTTTTGATTCAAGTTTTGGTGTTCATGGTTTTTGTTCGTGTTTAGTATGAACCGAACATATACAAAATAATATGTATTTCAATAGGTTTTTGAAATACTAAATTTTCTAATGAGCGTATTAGAAAATTTTATTTTGTAACCCCTTACAAATTAAATGTTTGTAACGTTTAATTTATTTTTAATAAGCTTTTAGTAACCATCATTGTGAGATTAATGTTGGTTTTAAAAGTCTTGATATATATATTTATTTTCTAATTAGCATATTAGAAAATAATTATTTTATAAGATAACTAGTTTTAATATCTTCTAACGAGCGTGTTAGAAACATTGTTGAAAGAATAACGACATTAAAACTTTTTATCTCTAACGAGCGTGTTAGTATTGTATAGAATGATAAGTTTTAATATCATCTTTTATATCTAATGAGCGTGTTAGATACGATGATTGTGTAAAACTAACTTGTTAAAAGACGATTGGATTTTCTAACGAGCGTGCTAGAAAATATACGTCTAGATTTTCTAACGAGCATGTTAGAAAATATTATTATTTCAAATAATTACCGACGAGCGTGTTGGAGACAATTATTTTGGATAATAAACCTTGTATCGGTTTCGTCTAAACTATTTAAATTTCTAATGAGCGAGTTAGAAACGAATTTTTTCCACATATGTTTAAACGATTTTTATTTGTTTATTTCTAATGAGCGTATTAGAAATAGTTTATATTTTTATAAACTTCGAAACAAATTTTGTAATCGATTATTTCTAGCGAGCGTGTTAGAAACGATTTAAAGAGTTTGATAGTTGTTTATTTTCTAACGAGCGTGTTAGAAACGATTTAACGACTTTGTCAATTGTTTATTTCTAACAAGCGGGTTAGAAAACGTTTATTTTATATAAACCAAAAACGGCTTATGACAATAAATAATCGTCTAATTTTCTAGTGGGCGTATTAGAATTAGTTTATCTTATAACCAACTATTTTAACGATTTGCAATCGTTAATTTCTAACGAGCGGGTTAGAACCGGGTTAACTATGATAAACTATTTAAGATGATTTGTAATTGTTTATACATATTTTCTAACAAGTGTGTTAGAAAAGGTTTATGTTCATTTCTAACGAGCGTGTTAGAAAACGTTCATTTAAATAAACCAAAAGTGAATATTTGTATTCGTTTTATTTCTAACGATCGCGTTAGAAGCGGTTTACTTTATAAAACCGAATATTTTGAATGTTTGTTCAACATGTAAATTCTAATTAGCATATTAGAATTGGTTATCATGCAAACCACTCATTTTAACGATTGATAATCGTTATTATCTAACAACGGTTAGAAATGGTTTGAATATGATAAACCATTTATTAAAACGATGTGTATTCGTTTTTTTTTTTTTCAAACGAGCGAGTTTGAAATTGTTTTATTTATTAAACTATTATAAGGTTTATTGTCTTGATTTGTAATCAAAACATAAATATATAGTTTAATATTAAAACACTTGCAAAAACGAGAAATGTTTTGAACGAATAAAACATGTCTTTGCAAATTACAAGTGATTCGATACTTCCACGAGAAGTATAACGTCTTGAACCATATAATAGTCTTGGACAGACTATTTTATGAAAAACAACTCGATGTTGTTATAGACATAATAAGTTGCTTAACTACTTGCGAGTAGTTAATTGTAAACAACTTTATACTTTGGACAACTTGTGATTATTCAAGTTTTAGAGTTCCAAGATGAGGGAGTACCTCAAAACATGACACCGAACGAAATAATTGCGTTTATTTCGGTAAAAAGTGTTGAAGATAAAAACACTTTGGCTTTTGATGATTAGAAATCATTGGTGTATCCGTTATTTTTGGACTACTAATAAGTTGTCAAAAATGATACACATTTTGGTACTAAGTGTAAATAGTAATTTACACAGACACAACGAGCGGGTTGTGATCATGACTTATGTAATAAGTCACAAATCAAACATCAAATGCATAACGGCGTCGTGAGAAACGTGGTGTATGGTTTGAGATGGAATACACGAAAACGAGATATGTCATCTAATGTTGAGAGCATCAACATGGAAATGCACATGTAAGTTTTCAAAGAATATAACATATGAAAGGACTATATGTTATTATTGTAAATGAGCTTAATAAATTTAGCAAATTTATTAACGGAAATTTACAATAGTGATGGACTTGTAGATGCTTCTACCACCATCAATGTTGTTTAAACTATGTGGAGGCTTGGTCCTAAATTTGGGAGAGTATCCCAATACATGGTTTTAATGAAACAACAACGTAAGTGTATATATCACTATAGGCATATGTGAATGCCTTGTTGTTGAGAGTCAATCTAATTGACTATATCTCAAGACTCGAGTGATTTTATACAACTTTTTCATCAAAGTGACTTGGATTAAGACTTATGTTTAAGTCTTTAGGAAGTCAATGGTGAAGCCTTGGAGATAAAAGGGCAAACGAGTTATGATCCTAATGGATGAAGTTAACTATGGTTTTGAGGCCTTCCTAAAACCGATGGTTTTGGAATGGTGAAATAAAATTTCATTATTGTGTCTAAACTAAGAAACGAATGATCGGAAGAGATAGTGCGTTATCTCTTAAGGCTGTGAAGAATCAGAATGATGCATCTTCTGTTCACATGCTAGAGTATTGTGGTCTAAAGCATGCTAGACTAATACTTGTTAATTTATATGCTCGACGGAGATTAAATTAACTTTAAACATTCAAAATATGTGATGACACAAGAACGAATTTTGTGCTAAACAAAACTATAAATATAACTTCATTAAAATGCAAGCAATGTGGGGGGAGGAGGCCATTTAAGAAACAAACCCTTTAGGGTATGTGGAAATGGTAGTTGAGAAGTTTTCTCAAACTCGAAATGAAAGGGAGAACCTTTCATCACCCCATTTTGGATGTTATCCAATTACACTTAAATGTGGGGGTGACTTGCATTTGAATGTGGAAATGGGAGTTGAGAAGTTTTCTCAAACTCGAAATGAAAGGGAGAACCTTTCATCGCCCCATGTGGATGCTATCCAATTACACTTAAATGTGGGGGTAACTTGCATATATTGCAAACGCATGACCAAGTGGAGTACACAATGGTTATATGGAGTCAATCGAGTAGA
This sequence comes from Helianthus tuberosus, assembly GCA_030545235.1. Classification (NCBI taxonomy): domain Eukaryota; kingdom Viridiplantae; phylum Streptophyta; class Magnoliopsida; order Asterales; family Asteraceae; genus Helianthus; species Helianthus tuberosus. The sequence continues at coordinate 183,417,948 of CM060447.1, read as the reverse complement.
TTGGACTCGAATGCCAATTGGTTAGATTCAAGATCTAGTAAGATGTCGGTCATGACACACCAAAGGCATGGTGAAAACGTGTCTAGCCATGAATTGAGTTTCATGTCATTCTAAGACAAGGTACATAACTGGATCCAGGTTGAGATCACGAGTTATAAGTCTTATGAATCGACTAAAAGGCAAAGGTGACTAGCGAGTCAAGAACACGTTAGAACAACTGATCTCAATTTAAATTGTCGTTGGTGACTTAGCGAAGTCAAAGATAATTTTGGATCCAACAACCAGTGGGTTGATAAGAGATCAGGTTGTGGAATGGGACTAAAGCCATGGATAAAGGGACATGAGGGAAACCTAACCTAGTTGACTGGAGATCCCAAGATCTAGGTTCAATAGGCCAACTTAATCATGAACCGAAGGGTAGTCACTGTGGGGGCGTAGCTAATATATATGTTTATATATAAGCTAGTTTATATGTTTCATATATCCCCCTAAAACTATAAAAGGGTGTTTAAATACGTCCTAGTCCATTCCTATAATATTCAGTAACATTGTTGTGAGGTTAAGCATAATATGTGGTTTTATGATTTGTGTAAATCATAGTAAACCATAATGCTTTTAATGATTTAAAGGGAAATCACCTATGTTGGAGAGAAGTGTGGTCGCTTCGAATGGAATTAGGGCATAATTCCTAGAGCTTCCGCAGAACCAGGAAAGTGCTCCATGACCATTATTGGAGACATACATGAGGAGATGGCCCGGCTAGGGAAAGTATTGTGTGAATGTATATTGTCGTCTACATAAATGGGGGGTTGTTCAAGGACATCACGTCTACAAAACCCTAGGAGGCTAAGTATGCTTTACAAAGGAAGGTTCAAAGGCTACACCTACCTATCCTGCAATACTCGACTGTCGAGTTTTCATCGGGGAACTTTGTGTGTTTTAATCGATCTCCATTCATGTGGGGGATTGTTGGAAATTTTAGTGAAAATGAGTTTTTCACTAAATATTTTGGACATTAATAATATTTATATATGTGTTGTATAAATAATTATTTATGGTTTGTGTTCAAACTATGTCCAAATAGAGCTAAGATGAATGAGATATCGAAGCTTGAAATTGTATGTTTGGAACAAACAAAGATGAGAAAAATGGATTGAGATTTGTCATCTTGTCCCATATAGGTGGGATGACAAAACTTAAAGTGGTTTATAAGGAGGAGCACTCCTTGTACTCATGGACATATGCGCGCGTTCCGTGGGCTATAGGCCCTATGTAGTGCACTTTGAACTTCGCACACCGCCTTGTATTTTTGTCCATGAGCGCGTGGTCAGATACATGGCGGGTCTGCTTATGGCGCACCCTTGGGTGGCGTAGGCAGATGCCATGGCGAAGACTGCAAATGGCACATGAGTTTGGATGGCGCATGACCAGGTGGCGTCCTGGTATGCGTAGTAGCATCCATGTGGCGCGCAAGTATAGATAGCGCATGACCAGGTGGCGTCCTGGTATGCGCAATGGCATATGTGTGGCGCGCGGGTCCATATGGCGTGGCGTAAAGTCCATGTAGAGTGTTGCATGGACTGGCGGATCAGTTCTAGCACGCGCGCAGGTTTGTAACAGTAGTAAAAGATCTAGTTGGACCTAGTCAAACTAGTTGTTTCAAACCATTTAATTCGTGTCATGATGAATATGACCGTTTTGACTTACCACTTAAGTCCATTAATTTAGAGATTAATGTCATATTCATTATCTTGTTTATTACAAGATTAATGGTATAGTTATGACAAGATTAATGCCTATTTTATTACTAGTTTTAATGAGCTTAAAACTATAAGTGTATATATATGAACTTGGTGGTTCATACTAGACACGGAAAAAATAGACATTCTCTTTTTAGTCTTGATGTTCCAATGAGAGGAGTACTCTCAATTTTACACAACTTCACTTTGTTCCAATTTTATGAACACCAATTTATACCTGGTGTAATCTCGGGCGCGAGTGTCATCTCCGGCAGTACAACTACTGCTTCGGTTGTTGTATCCTGGAAACAGACCGTCTGAGAGGAGGCGCGAAATCTGTTTTAAGGGCCCCGTGTCTAACACGATCCTCAACCAAAACCGTCAACGACAGTTTGTTCATTCTTGCAGCGGAGGTTCATACCAGATGGTGCGGTTGAAGTTCTTCCAAAGATGTTGGCTTGAATCAAGATTGGTACAAATTTAAATTGTATTTACATTTGTTTATTTAGTTTATGTAACCGGTATTGTACTACAAGAATTTCCCACAAATAACGAGAGTCTCGTTATTATTTATTTTATTAATATTTTTAATAAAAAGTGAACCTAGTTCCTACATATATATTATTATATAAATGATTAAAATAAACACACACATTATTCTATTCTTAATACTCTTAAAACAGAAAGTCGGTGGCCATGCCACCGACAAATACGGTATAATTTTTAATTGAATTCACGTGTTTCTCTTACGTTTGTTTGCTTTTCTTAGTATATCAGACCACCTATCCTTCACCTCCTACTTCAAGAAATCTCTGATCGGCAGCTCTGAGTTTCCATCAAAACCACTGTTCCCATCATCCTCTCTCATTCAAAACACAGATTTGTCCTAAATCTCCAAACCGTGTATTTAATCTGTGCTGCAGAAGATGAAGATTCAGTCTAACGTATGCGAGAAAGCTCCGGCCACTCTGATCTATTGCGTCGAGGATTGTCAGGAGAAAACAACGCTTATTTTTTTGCGTAGAAGATCAAGCTCTGCTCTCTTCTGGCAACTGGAACCGCCGCCGGCTGCTAAGGTTGCGACTTTGACCCAAGTTATTTTTATTTTCATAAATCATAATGAACCAGTCAGTCAATATGGAATTATTGAAAACATTACGTCTTTTATCAGACATTACGTTGATATGATCAATTCATCAACTGTAACCAGCTCAATGCATAGTGGGGACTAGGGATTGTTAGGTATCTGATCAGAGTAGGCTCACAGCGGAAGCTAAAACAAACACACACACACGCACACTTGCAGAAAATAAAGGAACACGAGAATTTATAGTGGTTCGATCCGGGTGATCTACATCCACTCTCGGTAACTAGGAAGTATATATTTCTACTTGGTTCATCTTTACAAATACAAATGATCTCTAATATATAGAGATTGTAATGAGAATTTTTGACCAACTCATTAATTGGCTTCACACTCCAATGCTTTTGTGAAGAGCAAAACATAATTGGCTTCACACTCCAATGTGGCTTCACACTTCTCATTAATTGGCTTCACACTTAACAATCTCCCACTTGAAGACACGAAACAATCTTCACTTGTGCTTCAACTGTGCATCTGTATTTCCAAAAGACTTTAGTACCTTCCTAGTTACCCCGCCTTCATTATTCCTGAAGGCCAGCTGAAGCTCCCCCGAACTCCAGCCCAATAGTCTTACTAGACCCAGCCGTGACTGAAACCGCCACTGACTCATTCTCTATCTCAACCGGCTTGCACGATCCACCAGCTCCAGAGATACACCGAGAATTAATACCACTCTCCACATTTTGCAAACTATTTCCAGGAGAGCATTTTTCTTCCATCGGAATCTTCGTCTTCAAAACCCAACGGCTCTTTGTGATTGTACCCGGAACACGACCCATGCTCCCACTATCACCAAATCCCCTGACTGGCTTAAACTTAGACCCCCGACCACATTCAACTGACATCCCCAAAGCACCAGGATTCAAGTTTGCAAATTGAACCCTCTTCCGCTTACTAGATTCAGTGAACCAGACTTTATGCTTAACAGGGACGGCCACTCCCTCAGCAGGTATCTCAACTAGATACAACGATCCCCGTCTCCTCCCACAGGCAACAACAAGATTTCCATCAATCACCTTCCACTTCCCACCACCAAACTTAACATCTAGTCCCTGTTTATCTAGTTGACTAACAGAAATAAGTTTCTTCGTTAAACCTGGAATTACCCTGACATTCTGCAAGTTCCATGTAGTGCCTAGTGGAGTCTTCAGATTAACATCTCTCATACCCGTAACATTAAGAACATGACCGTTAGCTAATCGTACCTTTCCAAAGTCTCCTTTCTTCAGATTCACCATCGTCTTCCCGCTGTGCATAGCGTGAAACGAAGAACCAGAATCCATAGCCCAAGAGTCTGTAGACTCTTCACAGCAAACCAGTACGTCACCGTCAGATTCATCTGACACAACACTGTTTACATGCTGTTTACCATCCTCTTTCTTAGGATCAGGACACTCGTTTTTAACATGCCCCCTTTCACCACAATTCCAGCACCTCACATTTTTCCCAGCTCTAGATAAGCTTTTCCCACGGCTCCCACTGCTCCTGTTATTTCTCCTTCCCCTGCCAACATGCAACATCTCAGAAGACGATCCACCACTAGTGTTTTTTCGGCGAATACTTTCACCCAAAACACTATCCCGGATCCGATCAAACTTCAAATTACCAGTTCCAGCAGTTTCAGTGACCGTTGTCACAAACCCTGACCAACTATCAGGTAAGGAAGATAACAAAATCACAGCCTGAGTGTCATCATCGAACTTCATGCCCACAGTTGCTAACCTGGACAAAATCGAATTGACTTCGTTAATGTGATCAACAACTGGACTGCCCTCGTTCATTCTCATATTGAACAGTTCCCTCATCAAGAACACTCTATTACCAGCAGACGGCTTCTCATACATATTTGACAGAGCTGTTAACATACCACGAGCAGTTGTTTCTTTCATGATATTAAAAGCAACGCTCCTCGTCAAAGCCAATGTAATTTTACCTCTTGCCTTTTTGTCCTTTGAGTCCCAAATTGCTTCGGCAGCTTTATCCATTCCAGCAGGTTTTTCTTCTAGTACCACATCCAAATCGCATTCACCAAGCAACGCCTCTATTTGCATTTTCCACCATGCAAATTCAGTGCCGTTAAACTTTTCGATTCGGAACTTCCCGTCTTCAGCCATGGCAAACAAAAAAATAACACAAGAACAAAAAAAAATATATATATATATATTTAGTCAAAGTTCTTCTAGAAAAGTGACCCCTTTTTTTTTCTTTTCTTTTTCTTCACGTGAAGAAAGTACTTTTCTTTCTTTTTTTCTTGTTTGCTAAAGAATCTTTCTAATATATTTTCTAGACTACTGTCTTCTTCTTCACTTGTGTGAACAGCCAAAGGTAAACACAAGACAACCAGAAGAAAAAACCAAGCACCCGAAACCCGAGCAACCTTCAATAAACCAGAATCCCGAAGTACCCGAACCAAGCGACTTCTCCTTCAAACCCGAGCGTAAAATCAGCGAATAACCAGGCTTCAAGAACCAAAACCTTTATCGCAAAACACCCAAGAAAACACGAACCAACAACACCAGAACAACCACAAAACAGCAGCAAACTGGACCTCTCGTTCAGCTCTCTCTCTCTCTCTTCTGCGAAAACCGTGTGAGACCGTGTGTTTAACTGAACCAACAGCTCTGATACCAGTTGTTAGGTATCTGATCAGAGTAGGCTCACAGCGGAAGCTAAAACAAACACACACACACGCACACTTGCAGAAAATAAAGGAACACGAGAATTTATAGTGGTTCGATCCGGGTGATCTACATCCACTCTCGGTAACTAGGAAGTATATATTTCTACTTGGTTCATCTTTACAAATACAAATGATCTCTAATATATAGAGATTGTAATGAGAATTTTTGACCAACTCATTAATTGGCTTCACACTCCAATGCTTTTGTGAAGAGCAAAACATAATTGGCTTCACACTCCAATGTGGCTTCACACTTCTCATTAATTGGCTTCACACTTAACAGGGATAAGAAATTAATTGCTTAAACATCCCAACTATCAATTATGCCTTAAAGGTGTTCGACGATTTGCCTCTTAGAGAATCTGTCTTCCTACGGTGTTACTTTGTTGTTGGAACGATTAGAACTATGTTTATTGTGTTCCCTCACTTCCTAAACCTTGCATGTCTATTTCAACCTTGATATAAATATATTATTTTACATGAAAAACTGATAAAGTAGGAGAACTCATGCAGTTAAAGAGAGGGAATCATTTTTTTGTAACTAAATTTTTGCAAAAAGAAAAAAAAAACGTATCATAAGTACAAAACATTTATTTTCTTTAATCAACTCTTCATACCTTTAAATTAGGTACTTATAGGTATGTAGTTCAGTAGAAATGATTTAAGAAAAGAAAGAAAGGAAAAAAAACATTACATTTAGTCATGATGAATTCGATTCAGTAAAACTCGATTGGATTCGAATTGGAATTCGAAGAGAGAGAGAGAGAGACAGTCTCATTGTTATGTAGATCGATTTCTTGAAAGCCGATTAACTTTCTTTTTTTTTTCATTAAACCATAATCGTCTACTCGAATCTTATTAGATGGTATTAGCGCATAGTTATAGGAGTTATGGCGACAAAAACATGGGATTTGCAGAGGTCCATAATATCATGGTTAAAAGGTTACCAAACATATAATCCAAAGTTGAGTTACAATTTCCTTCATTTGGTGACAAGCTTATCTTGCGCGTTCATATGGTTAACATATCACATAACGCTTAGACTAATTCATTCGATGTATTACTTGTACCCGCGCCGTAATGCGAGCGGGTCTTATTGATAGTACAATCTTAAAAGAGAAAGTCGGTGCAATAGTGCACCGACATAATTACAAAAATGCCCTCCTCCCAAATTACATAATTGCAAACTGCTGCGACTGTGGCCTTCGATTCCGACGAAGGCGAAACAAGAGACGAGAGAACGATTGAAACAGTGATGGGAAGGGAGAGAGACTCGGTTGGGCGGATCGCGATGGAGGAGGTGGTCTATGGCATGAGCAGTTGTTGGTTGCTAACGGCATCATCGGCTACAATATACAATCGTTCGAACGAATTTTCGTTTCGGGTTTGCAGGTTTTCTTAGTTTTTTTTCTAGATAAGAAAGATGGAAAAGAAGACAGAAGAGCCTTGGTCTGATGTAACATGATAAATGAGGTTTAAAGAAAAAGATAAGGATGGGCATGGTTTATGCGGTATGATGTGACGGTAATTTGGGGATAACTAATTGTGACTTGATTGAACTTATGTGGTTTCAGTTGAGTTAATCAGTGAATTCGAACACGAATTTTAATAAGGTTTTGTTGTTTCGTGCAGGAACCATATAAATCGCATCCAAGGATATGCGGCTCATGAGATTTGAAGAGTATTTTGGTAGAGCATTTGCTTCAGTCAACAGTTCTGAGTTTTCGTGGATGAAAACACTCAAGGTCAAGGTGAGAAAATAATTGATGTAAGAACTTTCTCTTTTAAGTTGTTTTAAAATTTTAATGTTTATGCTCATGTATCACAGATAGCTTTTGGATATATATATATTTTTTTTTATGAATTACAAATATCGGTGGCCTTTGTAAACAAGTCGAAAACACTGTAGTGCACTTTTTTTGTCTTTTAGTTGGAACTCCAAGTCGAAACATGATGGAGAATATCATTGACTCCATCCTCGGGCAGTGAAGTCGGCATCCGAACCCAAGCAAGCATCTGAGTCCATACCTCCTTAGCCAAGGGGCACGAAATAAGAACATGCTCAATGTCTTCAACACCCATATTGTAGTTAGGACACAACAGCCATGAATAGTGATTACAATTTTTATTTTTTTGGGTTTGCCATGCGCCGTTATTTCGATTTAAATTCACGAATTTAAGTTTTTTCGTCTATGTTTTCAATGTGTTCTCTCAGATGTTCCCAAATTCAGGGCCTCGGTTTAATCGATCAACTATTTAGGGTTCGGTTTAGTCTTTAAGTACGTTTAGTCGTTATGTTCATTATGCTCAATACCAATTACTAACTGATTTCAATTTTCTCCCAGGCCTGTGCTCGCAATTTGCTCATTTGTGTCAATTACATGGCGATTGTATGTTGATATCAGTTAAGGGTAATGTTTGCGATGTTAAGTCAATATTTGCTGCGAATAGTAGGGGCAATCACCTGGTTAGTTTGTGCACCCCCTATTGTTTGTTTTATTTCCTTTAGATATATGTCTAATTTTATATCTTATTAAGTTGAAGCCCACATTAATTTCATTTGGAATCTACATTTCATAAACCACTGAGCAGTTGGTGAACTTGGAGGAGCAAGATATTTATAGTTTATACTACATGTGTATGAACACATCTGTTGATAATGAAAACTGAAGATGTTGATGAGAATGGGTCAGTTTGCAGGGGGGAAAAGGAACACATTTACTTGCATTACAGAATATGTAAATGCATGGAAGTAATTATGTATACATTTAAAATATATTGAGCCGGTTATGCTTTGGTCTCAGGGTGGTGCTTGTATCGCATGTAACGAAGTCACAAAAATGGCGTTGCCGCCGCAACGCGCGGCACGGTAAAAATCTAGTACTATCTTAAAAGACAAAGTCGGTGGAAAATCCACCGGCTTTGCCTCCCCCATACTTTCAGCTTTTAGATTTTGACCACAATTGTTTTCTCATTTACAAGTTCACACAACAGCATCATAATCCGTCGACAAAAATCATCGTTTCCACCATGCTCCACCTCTCTCTTTCGTCTCTCTCTCTAGAAGTTACATTATCAAATGCACCACTCTGAGAAACTGGATCCGAAAAATTGAAATATTGCAGAACGAAACGAACCGTATGGTACCACCATCACCACAGCCAGCCCATAACGTTGTACCCGATCATCAACGCTGGAACCACCACCACCACAGCCGCTCCACCGTCTACTTTCCCTCTCTTGGGCTTTCTGAGCTAAAAAGCGACGATGGTTCTGCACTCGAATCTCCTTCTTCGTTCCCGGTCTAGGACATGCAACAATTGCCGAGGAGGAACAAAGCTACACCCACATTTTTAAACAACAACCCATCCAGATTACAAATTTCATAACAAATACCAAAAACGAAATTTAAATAAGTGGACCAAAACCTTTAGGATTACAAGCTTCATAAGAGAGACAAACAAAACTTTGATTTTTTATCTTTGAATGGTGCAGAACCTATTGTGGTAGGTGATGGTGGTGGGAATAGATGATAAAGGGCAACTTCAAAGAGAGAATAGAGAAGAGAATGAATGAATTTTTAAAGATAATACAATAAATGAATATTTTTACCCTAATAAAAAAGATCTTGAGATTTGTAAAGACCTTGAGATTTGTTCCGTTTGGATCCTGACATATTAACTACACATCACCAAGTATAAATTTGCATTGTCGTTATTTTAAAGAAAAATGTTACTTCTTTTATACCAATATTTATTTTAGAGTAAAATGCACGGATAGTCCCTGTGGTTTTGCAAAGTTTCACCTATAGTCCCCAGATTTTGGAAATTACACTCCTAGTCCCTGTGGTTTGACAGTTTGTTACGCTGATAGTCCCTGGAGTGGATGTGGGTTAGTTTTCTCAGTTAAGTTGGTGTGAAATGACTATAATACCCCTTACTTTTATTATAATATAAGAAAAAATCATACATACACTCTACTCTGACTCTCTCTCTACTCTCTCTCAGGAAACCCCCCACACCACCTGCCGCCACCAGCACCACCACTTGCCACCACCCTCCCCCACACCACCACCTAACCCACACCACCGCCACCAACCCCACACCACCACCTTCACAACCATCATCGCACCCCAGGTAACCCACCCTCATCTTCTTTCTCCCCCCTCTCTCTCTCTCTAACCACCACCTTCAACCCACCACCACAACCTTCAACGTCACCTTCAACACATCACCACCTCCACACTCACCTTCAACCCACCCCCACCTCCACCCTGATGCTCGTCTGCCACAGCCTTTGCAAGGGTTAGAATATCTCGACAACATCTGGTGTTCCGGCAAGTTTGGGTGGCTGATCCAGAGTTGAAGATCATCTCTATCACCTCTTATTTAACACAGGTATTAATTATTCTAGGGTGCTTTTTGGCAGTTGATGATCTTATTTGGGGCTTTTGTGGTGGGTTTGTAGATCCGCAATCCAAGTGGTGGAAAATTTGGGTATTGTTTCGGTTTCTGTACGAATCGATTCATATGTAACAAATTCAATGTACAAGCAGCCTTGAAGGGATTCCTATTTGAATCAGTTCATTTGTTTACTTTACACTGATCATGGATTCAATGTACAAGCAGCTATGTAAATTGTTGTTTTTACTAATCAGGTTCTTCAAAATTTTGCCTTTTTTTATCAAGTTGGTGGCAGCCGGAGGTGGCTACGGCTGGTGGTGGCAGCTGGAGGTGGTCGATAGGTGGTGGCGGCGGCAAGTTATTAGGGTTAGAGAGAGAAAGAAAGAAAGGAAGGAGAGAAAGAAAGCTGGGGGTGGCCACGGTTAAGGTTTTGTATTTTAAATGATTAATAATTAGTTTTTTCTTATTTTTTAATAAAGGTAAGGGGTAATTTTGTCATTTGACATGGACTTAACAGAGAAAACTAACCCACATTCACTCCAGGGACTATCAGCGTAACAAACTGTCAAACCACAGGGACTAGGAGTGTAATTTCCAAAATCTGGGGACTATAGGTGAAACTTTGCAAAACCATAGGGACTATCCGTGCATTTTACTCTTTATTTTATTTGCAAAAGTTAGAACATGAGATCTCCGGATTAAAATACATGTGGTTTCATCAAAATACACAATAGCCCCTTGCCTTATTACACCAATTATATTATCCTTAACTTTTGAAAATTATAATTTTAACCCCTATATTATTGATCTATTTTACAACCCTCTCAAAAGTCCGTGGCATTTATAATAACGGTCCCTCCTTTTTCCACCCACCATACAACTCAACTTTTGAAAATTGTTGTTTTAACCCCTACACTATTACTTTATTTTACGACCCCTTAACTTTTGAAAATTGTAATTTTTTTCTTTAGCTAATTTTCTTTTTAACCTACTAATAATTTGTCGTTGTGTTTAAAAACTTTGTAAAAATATCATTTAAACCAACCCGAGTTTCTAAATCTCCGACTTTACCCCTTTCGTTCCTTTACCTAAAAAACTATTTTTACGTGCGTATTTTTATTTATGTGTCTTATAAATTTGTGTTTTCCTACGTTTCTACATAAACTTCTTTTTAAGCAAGTCATGTCAAATATAATACGTTTTTGTGCTTATTTTATGTACGTTTTTAGTTGGTCTACGTTTCATTGTAAATTTTGTTCTGAATCGAATGAGGTCAAATATAATACGTTCTCATTCGACGGTATAAATTTGAGTTACTCTACGTTTCGACCCTACCACAACGTGCTAGGGGTAAAATTCCAACCCTTATGTGAATATGTTTTTTTAGTACACGTGTCAGTTTTCCCTTTATACACGTTTTAAGCTTTGTTTTGTACATTTCATTTGTATGAGTCGGGTCACATATAAACACGTTATGATTGTACTGGATAAATTCGATTACTTTACATTGGATCCAACCGCAAATGCTATTCATTTAAGTCGGATATGTTAAAGCGCATGTTTTCAAATTGTATACGCATCACATAACGCTTGAATTAATTCATTCAATGTTTGCAATATACCCGCGCCGCAACGCGCGCGGGTCTAATTACTAGTTTATACCAAGAATGAACATAAACATTATAAATCTATGACCCTCACGTGTTCTGCTACCTCTTTCATAACACCCCTTTGAATCACAACCACCATACCCACTACCATTCACCACCATTGTCGGCCACCCATCCCCACCCCTCTCTGAAACACAACCACCACACCACTGCCACCACCGCTCACCGCCACAACCACCCGTCTCTGTCCCTCACCAACCATTGGTCACCACAACAACCATCGTGCCCCACCGCCACCTATCAGATTTGAAACCTTTCGGATCCGAAATTGGAACTCTCTCAATGGTGATCGCAGGCGGTGTTGAACAACGGTGGTAGGGCCAGGGTTTCGGATTGGGGATTAGGGATTGGGGATGGTGAATGAGGTGAAAGGCGGGTGATGACGACGGTGGTTTAGGATGGTGGTGGTTCCGGTGGTTGAGTATGGTGAATGGCGATGGTGGTTGAAGTGGTGTTGGTGGTTTGAGATGATGGTGAAATGTGGTGGTGAACGATAGCGGCTGGGATTGAGGTTTATAATCCGGTCAAGTTAGGGTTCTGGTGAAGACCCAAGAGTTCCGATCTGTCTTCCAAGTTCTAGATCTGGTGAACTAAGGTAAGTTCCAACCTTCTAAATCATTTTTCCAGATCTAGTTTCATTTTCTAGCTAAGCCACTTTCTTCAATTGTGGAGTTAGAGGGCTCAGTGGTTGTTCTCCCAGGTGGAGGTGGACTCGGTGGTGGTGGTGCTAATAGGTCGCTGCAGGTGTGTTTGATGAAGAAGGGGGGGTGAATAATAATAATAATAATAATAATAATAATAATAACAAAATTAATTTTTTTCCTTTTATTTTTTTAATATAAAATAAGATTTGGACTAAAATGGCAAGTTGAAAAGTTTATAACGAAAATGCCAAAAATACCCCTGGTTAAAAACTAAGTTTTTAGACGAAGTTAGGCAATGTGATCAAAATGGCAAACAAATGGAAAACTCATGGAGCCAGAGGAGAAAAAAAAACTATTTGGACTAAAATGGCAATTAAGGCAAACCTTAGGGACCAAAATGGCAATTTACTCAAAAACTAAATTAAAAATAATTGATTAAGTAATTATTGAAGAGCTCTATCCCATACCATGAGTGCTATTGAGGAGATGCAAGAGAGCCCCTTAGGTGACATGACGATGATGTGTCACAATGGAGTCTCTATAGGGCTCCAACCATACCCTCCAACCTAAGAAACGGAGTGCCGTAATATTAGCTTTTGTCAATCACTCAATCTTGTGCCATTTTCAACCTCTTAGGCTAGAGGGTATGGTGACATCCCATCCTTGGAGGATCATCCGCCACGTAGGTGCCACGTCATAGTCCTCCCAAGGATGGTTCATCCCCCAAAAGTAGAGGGTATGGGAGGATGGTCCTAGTCATAGTCCTCCCCACCATTTTTATATATTTTTTTTAATCTTCTACTTTTTTTAACATTTAAAAATAAACTAACAAAATATTTTCATTAATATTAAAACCACATTACATAAATTTAAAACAAAACATAAACTTAAAAAAACATAGACTTAAATAATATTATGCGACCATTTCGGTTCCTTTTTCATAATTTCCCACGCGCGAACGTGAGCAAAGTTGGTATTACCATTGTTCGCCTTATACTTCTCCAAAGCTTGTTTGAAAACATTGTCGTCGCTCATGCCGCTACGACGCCCACTTGTATCTATTTTATTATATTCCTCGCAAAACCTATTGACGGACGCGTTCAATTTCCGCCACTTTGACGACACCGAGTCGATATCACGATACGGGCCTTGATCCATAAGGTCGAGGAACTTCGCCAAAACCTTGGACCAAAACCCGTCACCCGTTTGGTTATTACCTATAATAAAACAAACAAAATATATAAAGTTAGACAAACTAAAAATTTAAATAAAAAAAAGAAACTGTTAAAAAAATAAAAAAAAACTTCAAACAAACTAAACAAACTGTTGAGCAAAAAATTTAAATAAAAAAAATAAACAAACTTTAAAAAGTTAGAAACTGTTAACAAAAAATTCAGAAAAAACAAACTTTAAAAAACTGGGGCCCACATTTGGTTCCGTCGCCAACGTCCAAGAACCGACGGAGAGGACGGGGACGGGGGGAGGGTTGGTGTAGCTGGCGTCGCCGGGTCAAGACGGGAGGGGGGACGGGTCCATACCGTGTAGCCTTAGTTGATTACTTTTCTAGATGGTCCTGCACCAATCAGACACTTCCAAGTTCTCGTTGCCCGACTTCACCCTCCAACAGATTGGCGTTCAACATCTCATCCGATAAAGCGTTTCGTAAGGTGACATTTGGATACTTGAGTGATAAATCTTGGTATAAGAGAATCCAACCATAGGTAGAGGGATCTGTTGGGATTTGTATATCAGTTCAAAAAGAAAATTTATTTTGGCACTAGAAGTAAAGACATACATTGATTTTATCCAACATCTTATACAAATCTCCCACCATAGATCCATTTACAAGTAACAAGAAACAAGACAACCATAAATTAAAGGTTTAGAAAACAAACCTTTGATCAAAGTTGTAGGACATTGATTAGCATCTACACAAAACAAACCACCAAATCAAGATCAAGTTGTGTTGTTGTAATTAGAAGCATCTCTCCTTATCCCCACCACCAAAAGACTCTCCAGGCTATCAAGATCACCCAAATAGAATTATTATGTTTTGGTATCTTTAGTAATTTGGTAAGCGAAATCATTATGACAAGCTCCAACTTGCACATTAGAATTTCCAACGGTCAGACTTTAATATGAAGCTCCAACGGACGACCAATAATCCCTTTTCAAATCCTGATGCATTTTTGTTGCAGTTGCACCATGAGATATATATATATATATATATATATATATATATATATATATATATATATATATATATATATATATATATGAGAACACCTATTTTTTGTGAACACCTATTTTTTGTGAGAACCATGAGAACAATTCTCAACCACTCATTTATGTTCATTTATGTTTTTAATTAAAAGGTTAAATGGGTAATTATACCAATCCCCTTTTCCATTATCAGGGAAAAGCACGCTCAAAACCTTTCCATCAAAATCACGCTTGAAGATCAACAATGGCGTTTGAATTTCATCTGATTTCTAACAATTCGAATTCAGAAATTAGGTCAAAATCGCGTTCAATGATTTCAATTACAGGTATCCTCATTTGATTTTTGATTCAACATTAACCTAATCATACCTAGTTTTCATCTGATTTTGCATTCAGGTTCTCAAATTATCTCCATTACTCACCGATCTTCATTCGATTTTGTTCATAATTAATATGCATGTTTAAGATTTTTCTAATTTCTTTGTTTATGCTACGATTTCAGTTTTGGTTTGTCTTAATTAGTTTTTAATTGGTGAATTGCATTCTTACCATTCATACGCATGATTCCCTAGTTTTGTTTTGCCCTAAATCATATGTGGGGAATCGTGAGTCGAATTGTAAAAATCTTATCATTCATGAGAAACTTGTGAGTTTTGATAATCTGTATAAAAAAGATTGTTGCTTCAAGAATAATAATCAAAAATTTAATTTGTCACTGTTGATTATACAAAGCTTTGTGGTGTTTTAGGCATCAATTTGCAAATAATTATTATCTATAGCCTTTAAAAGTGTGTACAGTTGATCCACTGTCTTATATTGAGCCAATATATATATATTTGATTTTTGCCCTATCATTGCTAGAGAAGATTTTGATTTGGTTTTTTTCTTTCATTCACAAAATTTTAATTGTTAAATCACTTTCACATGTTTATTGTGTCTAAAATTGTTGTTTAATGTTTCTATTATGTTAGTTTCAATGGGAACGATATATATGTTGTTGTTTGTGAAATAATTAATCAATGTTGGTTAATAAATAGAAGTTATCTTAGTAGTGCTAGTTTATTACGTTTACACTTACCTTAGTTAAAATTTTATGCAATTTTTAGTTACTATGTATTTTAGAAGTGTAACTGAGTCTAGCATGGCTCGTTAACATTTTAAGTTAAGAGATGTCAAACTTGAGCCTGACTTGTTAGTAATGTTACACGCAGTTAATTAAGTTAGTGCTCGGTTGAGTTACATTGTTTGGCAAATGAGGTTGAGAACGCTATATAAATTAACGCAATAAGTGTTTCGTTTTGTACATACGACGATTTCTGATGCAGTTATGTATGAAGCTCGGCCTTGTATGTTAAATGAGCTGTAGTTTAGGCTTGAGCTTACGATCAGGCCCCCTTTAAGTTTGATTCGAGCATTGAACAAGTTAATATTGAGTAGCTCCCAAGCGGCTAGTTTTGTTCAGACCCTTAGTTGTGTTATTATGTGGGCTTATTGATTTCACTCTTCTGGTTGCTAATATTTCCACATTAATTTAATATCTGCACATTACATTTTTTAATCTTGTTTGCAGTAGTATGTTCGACTCACTGAATGGGACTAGATATTGGATACCTCATGTTATCACATATCATAAACCTGTAGTTGGTATGTATTTGCTAAATTGGATTTTCATCTTTCTAAATTAGATACTTACCGTTGTCACAAAGTATAAACCTTTCTAAATTTCTCTACTGTACAGTTAAAGAGCAAGAAAAAGAAAGGGAAGTGCAAGTCATGTGACATACTTGGCTGTCCAAAAAGAAAATCCAACTAATGAAGTAGTCATCGTGATGAAGAGAGTCATTCCAACGATTATAGTCATAGCGAATGAAGTCTCATTTTTATTGCTACAATTTTAGTTTGAACATGGCATCCATCTACTATGAGTTTTAAATATTCAACATTTCATCGGGTGAATTTAGTATATTGTTTTGATGGTTGATTTTACATTTTTATATTTTATTATGCCAATATTTCATTATTATTCTATATAGGTTTGTTTTCTTTTCTGTCATCATATTCCATATGTGTAAGCATTTGGTTTACATATGTGTAAATGTGTGTTTTACATATTATTCTTATGTAATATGTCTTACACATGTGTAGACTATTCAGTATCACACATGTGTGTCTATTTTACATATGTGCAGCTGAATTACACATGTGTAACTGTTCACTGCCCTGTTCTTTGTTTCTTTCACACATGTGTAATTGAATTACACATGTGTAAACTGTGCATTATCATACCCTTGTTCGAATTAAACCAAAATAGGATTATCTAAAAGGCAAAAGCATTAAATTGACCAACAAGAAGTAGGATTTATAGTATTGTTTAAAATTAAAAGCACTGTGACATTAATTACAAAGAATAATCATTGATGCACAGTAACAATGATAACATAAAAATGAAATTTGTTGTTCTTAGTAACATCTAGTTTTTTTTTTCATTTTGTGCTTTCTCAAACTTCAATGCTTTCTTTATCACATTTTCTCGGTGAAGGTTTGCTTCTGGTAGAACAATCTTCGCAACATACATCCTTCTCAGCATATTTTGTTGAACTCCATCCATTGCCTCCTATTTTCCCGTGCCCACTGACTTCCAGTATAATGCAAACATGTGTTTCTATATCAGCAAAAAGCATTTGTAAGTATATCATTTATATGTTTGTAAACAAAACTAGTTTTTTTTGTCATTGCACATGTGTAAAACTTCAAGCTATATTTATTTATAATAACCATTATGATTTACACATGTGTAAACTTTGATACCTATAGAGATATTTGTAAATTATTATGATTTACACATGTGTAAACCTTCATATATAAGATTTACACATGTGTAAAAATATACGCAGATTTGTTATAAATGTATTTTTTTTATTACATACCAACACATTTGACCGTTTCATATCTTTTAGGGGCAAACATCAATACAGACTATGGAATTCGGGCACTAGTACCATAATCATCCATTAATACGTTAGTAAGTTGAATTTGAATTGGTCTCTTGTTTTTTTTTTTTTAAATGGACTGTAGCAGAGAGTTTATCATATGTATTTTCTCAAAAGGAAGCTTGATATAGGGATGAGCATTTGGTACCGGGTTCCGGTGTTGAACCGTACTGGGTATATTCGGTACCGGTACTGGTACACACTCTCCCCATTTTTCGGTACCGGTACGGTATCAGTATTTATGGGTAAATACCGGTACCGAACCATTGTATTCGGTACCTGTACCTATACCGGTACCCACTCTTCCTGTTTTTGGTACCGAACGGGTACCGTGCTGATCTCTAGCTTGATAGCTTTTTGAAATGCTCCCGGTTAAAGTGACATAAGTACTAAACCATTAAGTCATTTTTATACTGATATTCTAAACAAATAAACCTGCTGACTTACACGTGTGTAAACTGCTCATTTACACATGTGTAACCCTTCATATCTCTACTTATATAATTTAACTAATATGGTTTACACATGTGTAACGTTCATATCTATGCGTATTTTAAATTTTAGGATTTATACATGTGTAAAGTTTCATATCTATGGTTAATTTTTTTTAATATTATGCTTTACACATGTGTAAACCTTCATATCAATAATTATATTTGTATAACTAAACAAATAAACCTGCTGACTTACACGTGTGTAAACTGCTCATTTACACATGTGTAAAGCTTCATATCTCTGTTTATATAATTTAACTAATATGGTTTACACATGTGTAACGTTCATATCTATGCGTATTTTATATTTTAGGATTTATACATGTGTAAAGTTTCATATCTATGGTTATTTTTTTTTAATATTATGCTTTACACATGTGTAAACCTTCATATCAATAATTATATTTGTATAACTAATATGGTTTACACATGTGTAAATCATCATATCTATACTAATTTTACTTTAAATTTGAGTTTTATTATTTGGCACTAGATCTAGTGAGACTTGTTTAGAGTTTAGGTATACTCTTCCACATCAATTACCAAAGCCGAGTAAATTATTTTAACCAACCATTATCCCATAGATTCAAATTATATGAGAAATAAAATTTCCAGTTACCCAAAGTGTCTCTAAACCTAGAATTATATTTTGCAGAAAAGATGATGCTAGAACATAAACTCAGAGCAAAGTACAAAATAATATAAATCCACTAAATGATTATAATACAAGTATACTAAAATAATTAATTACTATAAAATATAATACTTACATAAGGATGCAACAATTTGATTGGTATTGGAACTCTCATTTAGACGAGTTTTAGGCATGAATTGAGAAAACACCTTTGTCGTCATTTTCCCCCATTATCACTCTGTTCCAATCTCATCACCAAACTACCTTTTTCGATTACCGAAATCATACAAATTAACATATAATCGTTGTGGATTTGGGTTGATTAAGGCATAATTTGATTTGTAGATTGATTTCTGAGGAAAATAATGGATTAGGGTTTAGGAAGACTGAGATCTGATTTTGTGAGAAGAAGGTGAATTTCAGTGTGAACGTTAATTGAATGTATTTTTACAATAATGTCCTTTTCAGTCATATATTGTGGTCCCCTTCTCATTTAAACCTCCATTTAATCTTAGCCCTTAATTTATGATGATCTATGGATGAAAATTGTTCCTAGTGTTCTCACAAAAATCTTTGTTCTCAAAATAACCCTCCCCTATATATATATATATAGGGTAGGGTTCATGAGTGAACAGTGATTTATTTGTGAACAAAATGAACTTATCCTCACCATTGATTTTGTAGATCTAGATTTTTTCTTTAATGGCAAGATTGTAATTATTTTTTGTAACTTACATGTATTTTAATAGACACAAAGGTATAATTGCATATTTCTATCTTCATTTAATTAATTAATTTTTTCTCTCTCCTGATTTCTCTTTCCAATTAAAAGAATTTTTAATTACATTCTCTATATTTTTTTCTCTCTTATATTACCTAACTTAATATTTCATAATTTTAAAAAAATACAAACATTATCAAATATTGTTCAATCTAGAACACAATTAAAAATATCTAATTACATACTCTATACATATATGTATTAGATCAATGTTTGATGAAAAGATGTATAGTGGAAACAATATGTAGTAATACACAAGTGTATAAGTCTGGTATATATCGACATGTATACACTATGTTCTTGAATAATACACAGGTGTATACATCTGGTATATACCGACCCGTATACACATATGTATTTGAATAATACACAAGTGTATAAATCTGGTTTATACTGACCTGTGAAAACAAGATGTAATAATACACAAATGTATAAATCTTGTATATACTGACCTGTATACACATATGTTAAAAACATAACTTAGTTAGATTTAATATTTAATTTTAAAAGGAACATAACTGTTTATTTAAAAAAAACATTGACCCTTCAATCTCTTATAATTAAAATAATAGAGAAATAATAAAAAATGTGAGAGAGAGAGAAAGAGTTAAGAGAGGAGAAAATTAAGGGATTTCAATTAAAGGTAATTGGCTAATGTCAATCTTACCCTTCTAATCTAAAAATTGATCAAGAGCCAAGATTAGTTCACTCAGTTCACTCTCAAGAAGTTGTTCACTCATGATCCTAATCTTATATATATATATATATATATATATGTAAAGAGTAAAATACAAATGCGCTTATCGTACGATACGTACGCGATTATCCCAGCCGTTCGATCAGGTGCAGATCTGGTGCGAATTCAATACATATCGCATATGAAAAAATGGTTAGCATGGGGTAGTGTGAAAAATGGCATGGGGTGTGTAGATGGACAAAATCGCATGTGGAAGATCGCATGTGAAAAAATGGCATGGGATAATGTGAAAAATGGCATGGGGTGTGTAGAATCGCATGTGGAAGATTGAATATCGCATGTGAAAAAATGGCTAGCATGGGGTAATGTGAAAAATAGCATGGGGTGTGTAGAATGGCAAGTGGAAAATTGAATATCGCATGTGAAAAAATGGCATGGGGTAATGTGAAAAATGGCATGGGGTGTGTAGAATCGCATGTGGAAAATTGAATATCGCATGTGAAAAAATGGCATGGGGTAATGTGAAAAATGACATGGGGTGTGTAGAATCGCATGTGAAAAATTGAATATCGCATGTGAAAAAATGGCTAGCATGGGGTAATGTGAAAAATGGCATGGGGTGTGTAGAATCGCATGTGGAAAATTGAATATCGCATGTGAAAAATCTGTGTGTGTGTTACTGTTCATCTTCTTCCATTGGTCGATCATTGTCAGTCTTCTTCCGTTTGACCCTTACAA
The DNA here is from genome assembly GCA_030545235.1 of Helianthus tuberosus. Classification (NCBI taxonomy): domain Eukaryota; kingdom Viridiplantae; phylum Streptophyta; class Magnoliopsida; order Asterales; family Asteraceae; genus Helianthus; species Helianthus tuberosus. The sequence goes on along the minus strand of CM060447.1, from coordinate 183,397,111 downwards.
CTCCCAAATTAGTAGTTCTTACTATCGATATCGCACTAAAAGGAACGAAGGGAGGTTGGGGAAGAAGATTTTCAGGTTTTTGAATTTGATTTAGGGTTTGATTTTGAACCATCATCGGTCAATTACAGAGATTTATGACCTCGCAATGACGTTTTTAACCTTCCTGATATGATTTAGATATATTAAAATGATTAATTTAATCATTTAAATTAGTTTCGCCCGCGTTTGATCGATTGAAGATCGTACGGCTGAGGGCATCGCGTACATAATGTATGATAAGAGGTATTGTACGTTAACCGGCCTCTATATATATATATATATATATATATATATATATGTCAAGGATAAATCGAAAACCCGGTTGAGTTGACTAAACCCTAGAAACCCAATAACCACCATTGATCATACTTGATGGATGGCTAGGATTCACTCTTGCCCCATCAATTGCTTTTGTGTACTTTGTCTCAAATTTTTAATGCATTTCATGTAATGAAGGGTAATATTGGAACAAAGAAAGTGCAGTAAAGTAATAAAGTTCTGTCACCCATTAATTTTCTAGAAACTCAATGTACTTTTCTTTCATTATTTTATGTTTTCTCTCTCTCTGATGATTTTTAGATTGTTTTTATTTCATTTTTTATGTTTCTATCTTACACTTTTGAATTAAATACTACGAATGATGTTGCATTGTGTTACATAATTTGCAGGTCCTATGTACTTTGTAAAACATGAAGGAAGACGGGTCAAAGGAAAGTTACACATTAAATATAAAAACTTTGAAATCAATCCAGGAGTACAAACAAACATTGTGGAAGTTACAACAACGAAAATGATAAATCAAGTATTGGTTTTCTTCTTTCTAATTTCATCTTCACAAGCTATAACCTTAACTTGTAGCCTGTTAATAGTTCTCAATAGTCCCGGAATAATCATAGCAAATCAGGGGCACATGGGTTGGTCGACCCACCTTATAAACGGATATCCACTGAACTGTAAAAAAAAAAGACAAAAATGGAAGATTAATCAAAACATTAAAACATGTTACACATGTATGACTTTTTAACTCTGAAACTGATTATCATTTTGTAACATAAAAAAATTTAACAACACACTTATTTTTACAATAATCTAAGAAAGTGTAACAATGCACTTTATTTTATGTAAACGTACATTATTTATGTGACACGGAAAAATGTAATATGCATTTTTTCTTGAACAAAATTTACACAAAAATTTGATAAATCAAGAAATTAAAAAACATTCATCTTCTTGAACAAAAAAAAATATCCAGAAAAAAGTTGTATGTAACAATACACTTTATTTTTACAATAATCTAAAAAAGTGTAACAATTCACTTTATTTTATGTAAACATACATTATTTATGTGACACGGAAAAATGTAACATGCATTTTTTCTTGAACAAATTTTACACAAAAAATTGATAAATCAAGAAATTAAAAACATTCATCTTCTTGAACAAAAAAAAAACATATCCAGAAAAAAGTTGCATGTAACAACACACTTTATTTTTACAATAATCTAAAAAAGTGTAACAATGCACTTTATTTTATGTAAACGTACATTATTTATGTGACACGGAAAAATGTAACATGCATTTTTTCTTGAACAAATTTTACACAAAAAATTGATAAATCAAGAAATTAAAAACATTCATCTTCTTGAACAGAAAACAAAAAAAACATCTCTAGGAAAAAGTTGCAGATCTACAAAATACAAAAAAAATGAAGAACTACAAAACGCAAAAAAATTGCAAATCTGAAAAAAAAAAAAAAAAAAAAAAAAAAAAAAAAAAAAAAAAAAAAAAACCAAAAACAAACATACTTATGGACCTGGAGGATCTTCTAGATCTGGAACATCATGTTTAAACATCGAACATCTTTTGGGTCATCTTCAACATCGAACCGCCGTCACATCATCTTCAACATCGATCATCTTAAACCGGATCTGGAAGATGATCTTCTAGATTTGGAATATCATGTTCAAACATTGAACATCTGGATGATGATCTTCTAGACCTGGAGCATCTGGATGATGATCTTTTGAACTGGATCATCTTTTGGATTCAGATCACTTTAAGAACTGGAAATGATAAGAAGAAGAATTTTGAACTACACCATCACCGGGTTGTTACACTTGTAGATCTATAGTTTTGGTGGTTGATTATGAATGATTTTGATAAGAAGAAGAATATTGGTGGTTGATTATGAAGATCTTAGGGTGAGCGGGGCACAATCGGTGACCCCTTGCGGGGACCTTGTTGCCGATCGGTGGTGGTGCTGCCATCCAGGCGGTGAGCCAAATCGGGGGGCCAAATCGGTGGGGAGACACCGAAGAAGGTAGGAGAGAGAAGGTGGGGCCACCCTCATTTTCAACCAATGAAAACTTTTTGTTTTGTTTTGTTTTTTTTTGAATAAAAAAACAATTCCCCTAAGAGGGGAGTGCCGCCATCAAATTGGAGTGCGAGGGGAGTTGACGTGGCATAACCTGATTGGGTGTGCGTAAGAGAGGGGACTCCCCTCTTAGGGGAGTGCCCCGAGTACCCTTAGATCTAGAAATGGTTATCCAGAGAGAGAGAAAGAGAGATAGAAGTGTGTGTCGAAAGAGAGAGAGAAGTGTGTGTCAATGTTTCTATCAAATGCCAAGTGGTGCATTTATTGTCTTGTCTAGTGCAAATTTCCCAATATGCCCTCAAGCCAATCTCTTACAAAAAACACGTGGCTACTTCCTGTCCACACAATTGGGTTTCTTGGGTTTAGTCAACTGGAGTGGGTTTTCTCCTTATAATTAGCCTATATATATATATATATAGGATTAGGTTCAAGAGTGAACACTAGTGCAGCTTGCGAACTGAGTGAACTAATCCTGGCCATACACGTGTGTAGATCAATGGCCAGGATTTGATGTTGAAATACACTAGTGTATTTTATGATTTGATGATGAGATCCTGGCCATACACGTGTGTAGATCAATGGCCAGGATTTGTTCACTCAGTTCGCAAATACACTAGTGTTCACTCTAGAACCTCATCCTATATATATTTCCACTTGTGTGCCTCACCAAATTGCTTGATAGTTAAGGGGCAGCACTACTGTGAATGATTGTTAAAAATTAAACCGCCAATAGCGTAAAAGTTTTTTTGTTAAATGTGAATGATTGTTAAAAATTAAACCGCCAATAGCGTAAAAGTTTTTTGTTAAAAAAAAGCCACCTAGTAAAAAAAACCAGTTGTAGGTATAAATACAGGTCAGTATAAGTTTTTTAACAGATCAAAAAAACTTGAGGGTGAAATCGTCACGACTTGGTTGGAGTATGCTGGGTTTGTCCAACATTTACCTCAACTACATATTATGTTTCAAATATATTAACATACTAATGGGAAACCCGCGCGTTGTGGCGGAGCAAATAATTTAATGAGTATTTTGTACGGTCAAAAGCGATGTTCCTATTTGATGAGTATTTTGGACTGCAGGGCCGGCCCAGGATTTTAAAAAAAAATTATATATTATATGGGTATGAGCCTTGTCATTAAAAGGTTGTAGCCCAATTGGCGCACATGTCATCTTTGTACCTTTTTGGGGCGGGTTCGAATCTCGTTTAGGCCGATTGACCGTCTTTTATTCTTTTTGGACAAGAAAAAAAATAGGCAAGAAGTGCCCCAATTTTGAAACTTGCTTTAGGCCTCTAAAATGGTTGAGCCGGCCATGTTAATATGGGATATGGAGCCAAAATGAGACAATAATCAACACACACAAAAAGACATTTATACGTTCTTTATGTGCTTAAAAAACAAGCCAAAATACGAGTTTTTACTTGCACGTAAATATATTTGAAAATTTATTATTCTAACCCTAGCCGTTATGTGTTGCACCTCAGCTTAATCATCCTTGGGAATATCATTCTTTGGCAGCTCCTTGGGTTTTGCCTTTTCTACTTCCCTGTGAATATAAAACAACTTTGGCCAAACTTAGTTAATGACATCAACAAAATAGGATAAAATGGCTTAGTACTTTTTTTTAGCCCAGCAAAGGAGACTATCTTTCACCAAAAACAACCTTAGCAAGAAACTAAGGCTGAACATACACCAGAAAGGAGCAAACCAAAAACAGCAAAAAAAAAAAACAAACAGCAGCAAACAAATTAATTGCAGCAAACTGAGCAGAGCGACGACCCAAAACCAACCCCCATTACGCGATACCAAGGTCTTCGAACCGCCTCCAATTTTCTGCAGTCAAACCGTTGATTCTGGCCCTTTTAATCATCCACCAAAACGTCTCGTTCTTTATACCTTCGACTGCGAGCGTAACCGGAGTAACCCTCCCTTTAAAGATTTTATCGTTACAACACTTCCATATCCTCCAGAGCGTCTTAAGAAACACCGCCTCGATGATATATTTTAACCTTCTTGGCTTGTCCACACTGTAACTATGTTGCAGAATTTGCTTTATGGACTGAAACGACCCTGGTATCCCCACCTTCAGCCAACTACAAACGTTCCACCATATCGATTTAGCGAACCAACACTCGACAAGGAGATGGTCTGCCGATCCGTCCGTGATGTTGCATAACGGGCATTTCCCATCCCCGAAAGACACTCCCCTGGCCGCAAGAGCCATAGCGGTCGGAATTCTCCCGCTAATAGCTCTCCAAACAAAACAATTTACCTTCAGTATGGCTACCTTATTCCACTTGTAACTGCTGCTGTTGGGGCTGCTCCAAACTGCTCAATTCAGACCGCACAACCTTCACCGAAAACTCGACCCTCCCGTTGTCCGCTTTCCACATCCATCTGTCCCTATCCTGCTTAGTACATTCAATTTAAAAAAAAAAGAATAGACATGATGCAACCTGAATGAAAGTGCATTAATTAGCCTAATGCCCCACGTGTTTGGCGTTAGGCTGTGGGCTTAAAGTTGTAGGCCTTAGGCTGCAGACTATGTTTCGCTTCTGATCTAGATAACAGAACTACATGAAACTTGTCTCTACATCCATTAAATGTATGAAACACGTAAAAATAAAATAACTATATGCAAAACATTAAATTCAAGACCAAGCTAACCTGAGTAAGGGTGATCATCGGTTCAGTTTTTAGCTTAGTCAATTATGATGTTCTTCGGTTGAAACAGAAAAGCGAACCAAACTGATCGAATTCCGAAAGTTCAAAACCAAACCAAAAACCAAATTGAGTTTCGTTTTTCGAGTTTTGGTTCTGGTTTCGGTTTTTGCCTGAATAAAAAAAATTATCTTTTTTTACCATTATTTGATACTGGATTGTGTTGAGTTAAATCTTCTTAGCTAAGGTTTTTGGCTGAATAAATATTTTTGTAAGTTTTTTTTAACATTATTTGATACTGGATTGTGTTGGGCTTATTAATCTTCTTAGCTAAGGTTTTTGACTGAATAAATATTTTTTCATCTCTTTTTACAATTATTTGATACTGGATTGTGTTGGACAAAATCTTCTTAGCTAAACTAAAGTTGTAGCTACATTGAGTTAAATGACAAAAGTTAATAACCGTTATATAAATATATGATTTATTCTGCTACTTTGGTTCAAAACCGAATTGAAATTTTTAAAAGAAAAAATCAAATCGAAAATTGAATATGTAATTCGGTTTGGTTTTAGACGTTTTGTTTGGTTCAACTTGTTCAGTTTGAAACCGAATAATGAACATCTCTAGGTTCAAGTGAGTTTGTTAACTGACCTCACGGTTTGGTCCAGCTGCCTATGACATAGTGCTCCAGCAATATGGTGTTTACTAACTCATTTGAAACTTTATGAACACCTTGGGGTATTGCAATAGCCGGTTCTGTTAGGATAAGCAGATCAAATGGAACATTATATCTCCTAAAGCAGATCATATGGAACATTATATGTTAGTATTATAAAATGCATAAATAAATATTGCAACAGGTCTAATGCGCCACATACTGTTATCTTAGAGGGTACAACTTAATTCAATCCATGTATGAGGGTTGCAAGGTTGTGACGTTCCAAGTAAACTGGCACAACTTTCTTGGATATTTTTGTCATCGAATGTGTGATCCAACTAAAAGATGTTGATCACATTTGGATAGAAAGAAACACTTTTGACAAATATGTATACATATACATAACCACCGACGTCTTATCGTCGCTAAACTCGACATATCTTGCATTGTCAGATAATGTAAGGCACGTGACAAGACATGGACCGACACAATTTAAACAATATAATCCCAATATAGTAAAACTAACAACAAAATTGCAAACCTAATAGTATAAATTAACAGCATAACTAACTTCAATTCAGTTTGTAAAAAGCGTTCAAATTAGGTCAATAAACTTGAAGAAAAATATAAGAAAAAAACCTGATTCTTTGCATACTTCATCAGCTTCATCTTTGACCATGAAATTGGAATCTTTTGAATTCAAGCCCATGAAATCCCTTTCCATCTTTCAACTACAAATAATAACTACCACGAAAATTAAGTGATTAAAAACGCCCAAGAATCTAAACAGAACCCATAATTTTTGAAGAACCTTTGAATTACCTTGTAATTTAAAACCCGGATTACAGCACATCTGTTGAAGCCCTCTGTCGGAACCCTAGATGACTGAACCGGCATCGCTTTAACCCCTGTTAATGGCCACTCACACGTCTCCTTCTCTCTCTGTGTTCTCTGGTTCTCCCTCCCTCTCTTCTCTGAATATGCAATCGGAAGCATCAGAGGGAACACCGGATTTCCCTCTTTGTCACTATAACATGCGTATTGGCCGGAGAAAATTAAGATACAAAGACAGAAAAAGGTCGTTTTATATAGACAGAAGGTGGAGGAAGCTTTAGCTGTGGCATTAAAGGGGAAGAGCACCATTCGATTAAAACTGATTGAGGGAAGGAGAATCGATTGGGGCAATTCACGAATCAAAAGGCAACGATTGAGTTGAGAAACTGATGATAACATTCTGAGGGTTTGATGTAAGGGAAAGCAGGGCAGAATGGGAAGAAATATGTAAAAATATAGGGTTTTGTTGAGACTTTTAGTCTGCCATCTTAAAAAATTGATGTTAAATTACAATTTTAGACATGGGAAATGCTTTATAAAGGTCTATAGATAACAAACATAAATGAACCACAACAGACAAATCATCAAACATAACTGAACAAGAAAGCGAAATATATTTGTTGGTGTTCGTTCATTTAACTAGCAGACGAATGTTTATGTTCATTTTTGTTTCTTCTAATAAGATCATATACGAACTTCCCCCTAAACATCTTGTTGAATGTTCGGTTTGTTTACAGGCTTACATTCCTACCAACATCATATATAGCGCTAGAATAATGGGTGGATCAAACGACTGGGTAATGGGTCAAAATGAGTAACTCGTTATACGGGTTAAAATAGGTTCAGACCGGGTTAATCCCCAAACACTTTTTATTCTTATTTGTTTCTTTTAATAAACTGTTAATATCTTAAGATTGATTGCAAAAACTAAATTATTACAATAATAATCTACATGTTAATGAATATAATGATTTAAAAGCTTTAAATCATTTTCAATTCACTCTGCTGTGTTTCAACCCGTTTGATATGTCCAACCCCACTTGACTCGTTTTCGTTCCAGCCTTCCAACTATTTTAATGCGATCGTCCCGTGTGGGGGGGGGGGGAGGCATCACATATACCAAAATGGGTCAAAATAACCTCCTCTAGTCAATTTTAGTGCTATGTGAACATGACAGTTACATGGTGTTGTATCATTATTTCAGAATGCTATGGCGGTCTCATGGAGCAAACATATGATTTTATCACAAAGAACGGTGGAATTAAAACCGAAAAATAATAACTACGTAGCAAGAGAAGATGAATGCGCAATATCAAAAGATAAAAACACATGCAGTCAAAACAAAAGAATTTATAAAGTACCTGTTAAAGCTGAAAAAAGTCTGCAAGCTGCGGTCACCAAGCAACGGTTGCTATTACATTTACATTTACATCCACCATTCTATTTCAGTTCTAGTCCGGTAGTGTGTACATGATGTTGACTCGTATTGGATATGGTAAAGCTATTTAGAAACTACAATAAGTATAACTCAACCCCTAAATTTTCCACTTTAAACCAAGAACGAGATCAACAAATGAAGTAAAAATCTTCTTTTTTCTATATAGATTCCCGAAAGAGATATGTAGAATGCTAAGAGTTCAGTTCTGTAAACTTCTTTTTAAGAATATAAGCAAACTCCAATTCACCAACAGCAGCCAATCCATCAAACACTTTCTGTCTCACCTTTATATACGGTATGAAACCTCTGTTCGTCATCCTCATAACAGCTTTACCTGCTAAAACAAACAAACTGGATTCCAAACACGTCTCAACAACCACCTCATAACTCTCGAACCCAATTTGTATATCCATTTCTTCGAGAAAAATAACCATTTCAACAGCTTTATGCACATCTTTATTAGCCCGCATCGACTTCAGAACCGTAACCACCAGTTCTTTCCTAGGAGACAATCTGAACTTAGATACCATCTCCTTCATTAACTCTTCAATGTTTTTCGTCTTTCTATAGTGACAGAGTAGACCGATTACAGAACCGAAACTGTCTAAATCCGGCACACATCCTGCAGCAGCCATGGACCGTAACACCTGAACCGCTTCCTCGTACTGATCAACTTTACATAGTGATGAAATAAGATAGTTGCACACACCACCGTCCGGTTTATATCCTATTGAATGCATCTGCAATAGCATGTTGGAAACAGTATGACCGAACTCCTTTCGTTGATGAATCCATACACTGGAGAGAAGCAGGTGAGTTTGAGGAACAGGGGTGCAGCCTGACCGAAGGGTGCGTTGCAAGATTGCTAGGGATAACGGGAGAGGATCGGGGCCTTGCAGGGTGAAAGAAAGGAGGTAAGTGTATGCGTGTTGAGGGTGATTGCGAGGCCTTAAAGGGATAAAACTTTGTAGGATCTCGTCAATGATTTTGGTTCTATGTTGGTGGTGAAAGTTTGAGAGGAATGAGAAAGGATTGGAGGCTTGAGAAGCTTCTTTTGAGGCGTTAAGAATGTCAGCAATTTGATGGTAAGTTTTGGCTTCGATGGCTGATTTAATTGATTGTTCAAGTAACTGTTGTGATGAGATTGTATGTATAGGGTATGAAAAACGAACGAAAGTGAAGGAAAACGAACAGATTGGTTTACATAGCTTTGCCACTGACACGGCCATTACTTCATTACTATAGCCTGCAGATATAAATCATATTATCAAAAGCTTCCATTATGCATTCTACTTCAAAATGAACATCAACAAAATATCAAATACCTCCTCAACATGTGTGTATTCTAGGGTTGGCAAAACAGGTCTAATCATGTTAAACAGGTCACGATGCAATTAACACAAGTATCAAACATGAAAACGACTAGTTTATCGACTTTATATACCAAGAAGGAGAAATGGTGGAACCCAGCCTCGAAATTTTAATTATTTTTTTTTTAAATATAAAAATTACATAGTGTACTTTTATTCGAACAGTTTAATCGGGTCATAAACACGGGAATTGCGAATGTATTCCAAATCTGGAAAAATCAAATGACTAATGTGATGAGATTCACACTGGTGTTGTTGAGTTTAATTGATGCAAATGCATTTGTATATGAGTGCTACAATGGATGTATCAAATATCAATGATTCAACTTGCAATTGATGCTAATTCTGCTTCAAAGTTATAAAGAGTTATAGAAGAATCCTACCTACAGCAGGTTTTGGCGAAAAGAAATGATTTCTTACTGTGAAACAAATTTGATCTAAGTAACGAACACTTACTGGATTGAAACAAAACAAAACAGATTACTAGTTTATTACCTCCAAACGAAGCTGTGAAGAAGGTCACGATACCTCAAATTGCTGTTTTCGGCTTGTTCAGAACTCGAAGAACCCTAATCAATATCATCCTGGAGGTGGTATCAACTGGAAGCTGAGTCACGGGCAACAATTGGAGCACTCGATCTGGTTTGCGTGAAAACCATTAACTCTATTTCAAGATAAAAATTAGGTTTGGTTGTTGTATCAACCCCTTTGGTAAGTAAGTCGTGTTTAGGCTATGGGGTGTGATATCTTTAAAATTTTCAGCTCGTCCGTCGTTTTTGTTGGGGCGGGGCAGGGAACAAGATAAAATCTTTCTATACTAATAAACGAAAATCTTTTTGCACACATGTCACTCTCTCACCTTATTTTCCTATTATCTCTCATATTAAATAATAATAATTTCAAACAAAATATTAGATAAGAATAAATATTTAGATAAGGATAAACGTTTGTTTTTATTATGATCATATTAAATAATAATAATTTTAAACAAAAAATTAGATAAGAATATAAACGTTTGTTTTTATTATAATCATAGTAAATAATAATAATTTTTTAAACAATTGAAATTAAGGTAAATTAGGAATTAAAGGTTCCCGTTTGATATACACTTAATAATTGTATTATTGTTTTTTCACGAGAATTAAATAATTATTCTAGATCGGCCCTATGCTTCTATCAAATTGTAAGTGTTTTTTACGCATCGCTATAATGGTAGGCGTACTGTTATAATTGGTTTAAACTTATCATTTATTGCACATTGCATCAACATGTAGAAAGAAAATCGTTTATAAATATAACAATTCTATACTCCATTCAAAGAGAATTTAGAGTAAACTGCCATTTTGGTCCCTGTGGTTTGGGCAGTTTTGTCATTTTAGTCCAAATCTCAAACTTTTTAAATCTGGGTTCTTGTGGTTTGCATTTTGTTGCCATTTTAGTCCAAAATCCAAAAACCCTATATTTTTACTGTTGAAAAATGATTATTTTGTCCTTTAGTGCAGGGGCATTTTGATCATTTTTTAAATTTCATTTGTTGTAAATTCATTTAAATTTCATTTGCTGTAAATTTCATTTATTGAGCTGCACTCTCTCTCTCTTCTCTCTCAAAACCCAGATCAACTCTCTCTCTATAGCACCAGCACCACCACCACCGCCCCGCCACCTCCTCCCTTTCTCTCTCTTCTCCCTCTCTATAGCACCACCGCCACCTCCTCCCCCTTCTCACCACCGCCACTCCGGCGTCGTCCCATCCAACAGTCACACCCACACCTCCTTCCTCGTTTACCCCCTTCTCTCTATAGCACCACCACCGCCCCCATCTCTCTACACCACCTCTCAATCCCGCAACCTGCCATCACCCACTCCCACCCCCGACATCACCCACCGGCCACCACCACAACCACCGTCACCACCACCCACCTGCCACCACCACCCAACCTACAACCACCAAATCCGAAAACCCACCATGAAAAACCCTCAAACCACCACCGTAACCACCCAAAATCCCCAAATATTCACTAGAAACAAAAACTCAAAATCCCCAAATATTCACTAGAAACTTCATAAAACACCCAAAATCCCCAAATACTCACATTATCACTTACCAGACGATGTATCCCTATCACCGGAGTTGCCGCCGTCACCACCTTCACCAAACTCAAAGCAAACCCAAACCCGAGCCACACCATAACCACCTCCACTGCCGTCGTCAACCACCCTCTTACATCATCATCATAATCACCGTCCATCATCATCATCAGTCATCATCATCATAATCAGCCATCGTCAACCACCCCCTATTTACAGATCTGAAAAGAAAGAAGGATGGAGGAGAGATACAGGTCTTCGCCGTCCGTCCACCACCGGATCTGTGTAGAGAGAGAGAGAGAGTGTGTGTGTGTATCTGTGTTGTTTTAGTGAGAGAGAGAGATCGAGTGTTATATTTACTATATATATATATATATATATATATATAATTTTGTTTTAATTTATTAGAAGAGTAAAATCAGAATGACCAAAATGCCCCTGCACTAAAGGACAAAATAATCAGTTTTCAACAGTCAAAATAGAGGGTTTTTGGATTTTGGACTAAAATGGCAACAAAATGCAAACCACAGGGACCCAGATTTAAAAAGTTTGAGATTTGGACTAAAATGGCAAAACTGCCCAAACCACAGGGACCAAAATGGCAGTTTACTCGAGAATTTAATTCTCGATTTTATGGTATAATTCCTAAAAATGAATAAACGTATAAAAACTTGGGGATCGATCTCCATCTTTTTGTACCGTAAACTCTCTTGAATACAAATTTAAGACGAGTGTTTTATGAATGAAATAAACAAATAAGCATGAAGGTGTATACAACTAACTAAAATAATTATATCTCATAATTTGAATTTATTATAAAAACGGGATTCAACCCCATATAATACATGTGTTATTTATAATAAGTAAATAGTATATCAAAGTTCATTTTTAGAAGACAAATCTTGTCGATTGTATATGTTAACATATGGCATTATATTTTATTCAACACGTGCAATATACGAGTTTTTTAAAGATATATCTTTTTTATTATTTATTATATAGAATTACATCTATGCAACCCGTGTAATACACGGGGTTCTAACCTAGTACAATACCATAACAAAATTATATAATCAAAACTCATTAGAAAACGGACAATAAAAATACGATGTCATTCTAAACGGAAAAAAAAAGACATTACAAACTTTTAGAGTTGTTCCCTACAAAGCTCTATTCATCTTTTGAAAACACACAATAAAGTATTAGTTGAAGAAGATGAGACATCAAACTTTCTTAATGATTCTTGCATAGTTTGCCTAAAATTCACATGTAAGATAATAAGCCTCAGATTCATAGTAACAAGTCCTTAATCAACTACTAGACATGTCAAGTTATAAAAGTAAAACAAAAAAAATATATTTCTTTACCTCTGGAGAGGAAAAGCCGGTGAAGGGAGGCAGAGAGAGGGCGGAGGAAGGGGGCAGACCGGCGGAGAGAGGGCTGGGAGGCGGAGGAGAAGAGAAGGGTTATGGAAGGGAAGGTGTCGCTGAATTTGAAGGAAGGAGTGTTGTTTTTGGCCCTGTATGTTTGGAAATTGTATAAAAAACCCTAGTTTAAAATTTGATTTAAAAAAAATAAAACAGAGAGGGATCGAACCCGAGACGTTTTGGTTGTAAAACATGGGGTTTCACCACTGAATCATATTAATTGTTATTGTAACGAGATCCAACTAATTTATTTTATGGGCTCCATAAAAAATTTAATATACCGATTTTATTATTTTTTTTTAGAAATCATTGGGGTCCCCCGACCCGCTTAACCTGGGTCCGCCCCTGGGTTTTTGGCTAAGCTTTTCCACACCTTCTTATAACTTATTGACTTTTATAAAAAGTTAACAAGGAAAAAAAGTGTTTGGCAAACTCAAAAGAACTTTTTAAAATAACTTCTTGTATAGATAAGAAAAGTCAATTTTGAAAAAGTTAGAAAATTGTGACTTTTTGAACCTCCTTATTACACTTTTCATAGAACATGGTGGCTTTTGGAAGTTCCGTAGTCATTTTACATGAAGAGTAAACTTCTGTTTTGCTTCCTGTGGTTTGGTCGTTTTAATGGTTTTGTCCCAATCCTTTAAAAATAGTCATTTTACTTCAATAGTTTACCATGTTATTTCCATTTTGCTCCCCGACTCTTAACTCATTTAAATCATTCAACTAAGGGTAGGGGTATTTCAATAATTCTATATATAAGTAACTAATTAATTTTCCCTTCTTCCCCAAACCACATGAGCAAAACCATTAAACCCTACCCACCACACCCTTTCTACCCTTCTCCCCAGAACTCTTCTCCATCTTTTGTCTGCATGCTTGCAGGTCGTTAGATTCATGGATGGGACTTGCTATCTGGAAGTGCTGGAGTGGTCATGGGTCGTAGCTCTTGGATACATGTTTATTGGTTTCGCACAATTGTTTGAAAAACTTGAATAACTATTTACATTTATGCTTCCGCTGACATTTTAGATTATGTTATGGTTTGAAACTACATTCTAAAGTAAATGGAATCTTTTGTTTAATATATTGCTATAGTTCAATGTGATTGGTGGCTGGATCCTGGTACGTCACACGTCCCGCGGTGTTTCCGCATGTGGTATTTTGGGGGTGTGACAGAAGAGATTATTTTGAACCTGCAAAGAGACCAATTTGGTCCAGTTTGTGATGAAATCCGAAGAAATTTCACCAAAAAAGTTATTTTCAGAGATACCAAGATCAGTAATCAAGGTCAGATTGGATAAAGACATTGGCAACACGCCGGTAAACGAGTTTCCAGCAAGCGCCAAGAATGTGATATTCGAACAGAATCCAAGCTCATAAGGAATCGAAGAATTGAGTTGGTTCGAGTGGAGATCAAGGTACCGAAGATTTTGAAGCTCACCTATAGAAGAAGGTATGTTCCTTCAAATGAATTTTCAAAAAATTCAATCACTTCAAGATTAGGGAATAAATCGGAATCCTTAAAAACTGGGCCTGAAAACTTGTTGGTTCCGAGTCTAAGCTCTTTCAACTTTGTAAGACTGTAAAAGTTTGGTGACAATTCACCTTGAAACAAATTTGTGTGAGATTAAGGTGTTCTAGATTGAGCAAATTGGTGAATAATGATTATGATATAGAGCCATTCAATTTGTTCATTGAGAATGGGGAAGGGTGCGGCGGTTCGGAGTGGATGGTGGTGGTGGTGGTAGTGGTAGTGAAAGGTGGAGATAGTGGTGGTGAAGAATGAGGAAGATGAAGCGGATAAGAGTTCTTGGAAGAAGGGAAGAATTAATAATATATAATTAATTACTTATATATAAAATTACTGAAATTCCCCTACCCTTAGTTGAATGATTTAACTGAGTTAAGAGTCGGGGAGCAAAATGGAAAAAAAAATGGTAAACTATTGGAGTAAAATTACTATTTTTAAAGGATTGGAGCAAAATCATTAAAACGACCAAACCACATGGAGCAAAACGAAAGTTTATTCTTACATGAATAAACTAAACCAAACACTTTTAAAAAAAACAATTTAATGACTTATTGGCTTTTCCCACCACATAAGCTAATCCAAACACTTTTTTAAAAACTCTTTTTTAAAAGAGTAAACTGCCATTTTGGTCCCTGTGGTTTGGCCAGTTTTGCCACTTTAGTCCAAATCTCAAACTTATTACATCCAGGGCCCTGTGGTTTGCATTTTGTTGCCATTTTGGTCCAAAATCCAAAAACCCTCTATTTTGACTGTTGAAAACTCATTATTTTGTCCTTTAGTGCAGGGGCATTTTGGTCATTTTTTAAATTCCATTTTTTTTTGCAATTAAAACCAGATCAAGAACATCATCTTAGAACATCATCAAAACCCAGAAAATTCATCTTCAAACATCATCATCAAAACCTAGAAAATCAAGATCATCAAAACCGGTAGATCAGAACCACCATCTTCAAACATCATCATCAAAACCTAGAGAATGATCAGCAGAGAGAACAACTCCATGACCAAAACCATCATTCTTCCAAACATTATCAAACCCAAATCCATAAACAACAATCTTATGAATCTCATCATTTGAACCACGAAACCAAGCATACTTAACATTCGCATCTCCACCATTCTTTTTCTCCACAGATTTCGTATAAATCTGAAAGCTACTCAACCTATCTTGAGCAATCTCACTAGCAGTAAACATATTCCGATGAATATACTCAACTCGAACATCAATCCCGACGTAACTCAATCTAGCAACAAATTTCTTCTCAATAATCTCACCCAATTTGTCACTCTCATCCAACTGAACCAATCCAGTTCGATCAATAACTCCAGTTCCAGAAACTACACTCTCGCAATCAAAAACTGTTGAAGAATCACCTTCACTTTCACTTTCATCATCTGAACTATCTCCGATCACCTTCTCCAGAAAATCAAGAACATCATCAAAACCGGCAGATCTGAGCCATTACCCACACCCAAATCAGACCAGTAGCGAAATCAGGGGAGGAGAGAGAGAGAACCTGATCTTCTGACGATTGTTTGATCTTCAACGGTGAAATTGTTTGATCTGATTTCGTCTGACGATGGATTTAATTCACCGGATTAGGTTTATCTTGCTCCTGATCTTCTTCCGGTAGCTTTTTGTTGTTGATTATCGGTAGTAATTAGGGCTTTTTGGGAGGAGATGTGTCGATCTCCTGTGGGTACGGGTGGAGGAGTGGTGGCCGGTGTGTGTGGTGGCTAGGATAGAAAGAGGGGAGATGAGTGATGGTGGTGGCACTGCAGAAGATGATGTGAAGAAGATAAAGGGATTTGGGATTCATTTGTAAAGAAGATGATGTTTCATTTGTGAAGAAGATAAAGGGATAAAGGGATTATTTATTTTAATTTAATTAATAATTTGTTATAATAATTCATAAATGACCATTTTGCCCCTGAAGATAAGGACAAAACAGGGGGTTGAAATTGGGGATTCTGGTCAAATTTCACTTTTGGACTAAAATGGCAACAAAATGCAAACCACAGGGCCCTGGATGTAATAAGTTTGAAATTTGGACTAAAGTGGCAAAACTGGCCAAACCACAGGGACCAAAATGGCAGTTTACTATTTTTAAAAAACTCATAAGTCAATAAGTCATTTAATAAAAAGTCCTTTTTGAGTTAAATAAGCTTAGCCAACCCCCCCCCCCCCCCCAAGTCCATCTCAGCGCCACATCACTCTTCCTTCCACCTCACAATCATCCCCAAACATGGGGTGTGGTTCCCCTTCCTCCCCCTTCCCCTTTCATTTTCTATAATACCTAAATTGTGTGAAATATAAAAAGTTTTCATTAATTAAAAAAAATTACATAGCCTAGGAAAAAAAAAGACATAATTTAAATAAACATAGTTTAAAAAAAACTAAAGCCCACTACCACTTCCTCCTAGCCATTTCTCCATGATGTTGTCCATTTTTTAGAGCACCGCACAATCTCCTTCTGGTACACTTTCGATGTCGGTGGCGTTTGTAGTGGTTGTGATTGCATTCGCATAGCATGGTGGTGTTGTTGGTATTGCATTTGCCAAGCGTTTCGGGCTTGACTAAAACCGGAAAATGTATATGGATTCATTAGTGTCGTGAAGTATACGTGTGGAGGTTGGGTCGAGGGAGTAGCGGGTGTGTTGGGAAAGAATGGAGGCGGGTTTGGTCGACTTGGATCCATGATTTTTTTTAGAGTTAAATGCTATTTTAGTCCCTGTGGTTTGGGCCATTTTGCCAGTTTAGTCCAAAGGTTTCATTTTTAACCTGTGGGTCCAAAAAGGTTTCACAGTTGCCATTTTAGTCCACTGGGTTAACTTCATCCATTTTTTCTGTTAACCAGAAGGCCATTTCGGTCATTTTATATGGCTGAATTGCCCTTTTAGTTAACAGAATTACATACAAAATGACCAAATTGGCCTTCTGGTTAACAGAAAAAATGGATGAAGTTAACCAATTGGACTAAAATGGCAACTGTGAAACCTTTTTGGACCCACAGGTTAAAAATGAAACCTTTGGACTAAACTGGCAAAATAGCCCAAATCACACGGACTAAAATGGCATTTAACTCTTTTTTTTATATAAGATGAAGGTTGGTAAAGATATTGGAAAAGGATTTGAGATTGTGTGTTTTTAAAATTGAAAATGGGGTCTTCCCAGGTTCCTCCGCCAACCCGACTTGATTTACTAATAATCCATTTAGTTGTGGGCCTTCGTAGGTTCTTTCGGCATTTGGGCTTCTTAATTCGCAGTCTACTGAGTTTAGGTCAGCTGATGATGAATTTGGTCCCAACTATTTTTCAAATTGGGCCTCTTTTCAGCAAAATTGGTTTGGTCAAAAATCAGCAACTCGTTTCAACTTTCAAGGCTATTATTTTGTCTTGACCAATAAAATATTACGCTGGTCATATACACATAAACACATTACTACAGCCTTTGGTTGGCCCCAAATTTGCAATCAAAGTCTAGCAAATACACCGTGTCCAACTGTCCATCCACGTCAGCAAATCCTCAACATATATACACACATTTTAAGTGCACAAAATCATTAAGTTACCATACCATTAACCACTTTAAAGTTTAAACTCTCGATACCTCTCCGCTATGGGTGGCTCGAATTCTGGTGGCGTTGACCCACTCTTAGTCGGGGCTCTCGGGGCCCTTTCTGGTTTCTTTTTCGTGTGTTTTATCCACTGCATAGCAGCTAACTGTCTTCGCAATACTGATCAAGCCCTTACCGAGCCGGCTAGACCAACAAATGTGCACCGTCGTCCAAGAATCCGGGTTAACCGTGAATCCAACTACATGTTATCCCTCCCAGTTAGTATTGGTGGCTCAGGTTCGAATGGTTTGAGCTCGATTGGTTTGTCGACCTTGTTGGCGGTTCATAAGTACACGAAAGAGTTTAAAGAAGGGACGTGTGCGGTTTGTTTGGGCGAGTTTGAAGAAGACGAAGACGTTAGAATCATGCCGGAATGTGCACATGTTTTTCATGTTTCATGTATTGATATGTGGCTATTTTCGCATGATAATTGTCCGCTTTGTCGGGCTAATGCGACTCCTCGGACACATGGTGTACTTTTGTCGATCTTAACATCGAGGACGGTTGAGTGAGCCGGCGTTAAATGATTCAGTGCTGATTCTTTCAGAGAACTTCATGGTGTAAAATGTGTAAATTATAGTTTTGTAAAGGAATGTTTACAGTGGAAAATGTATATCAGTTTTAAGATTATCATTTTAAACATGTTTGGACAACTTTGATAATGATAATTAGAGGATGCTAAACGGGTCGTGTCTGTGGATTGGCAATTCGAATCAACACAAACCTAAAAACTAGACACGACCCAAACCCGAAAATCATGTCGGACACATGAACCCATACACTACATGGGTTTTTACTGGTTGACAGGAACACAACCCATTAAACCCCTGAAATATTTATTTTGTTATAACTTTTGTATATTAATACTCTAAAATTACAAATTTACAACAATGACAATACCAATATATATAAAACTATATGCCCATTTCCTTTTTTACTTCTAAATTTTGACATAAAATAGCTAATGAGATTAAGTTATAACATAGATCACATTTACTTATTTATTTTATTTTAATAAACGGAGATGAAGAACATGACCTGTAAGTTAAAAGTGTTCACAGGTTCGACCCTAATTTGTTTAGACTAAATCAAAACCTGTGAATTTTGTTTCAAAGTTCACGTCCTGAAAGAAATTTATACCCCTGTAAGATATAAGCTTATTCGGCAGGTCAAATAATGACATTACTAAAATACCCTACTTTCGTCTATTAGTTCTTAAGTATCTGCATAGGGTTAAAGAGGCTCCATTGACCCTCCGACCATCAAAATTTGCTTTGTAAATGTGAGTTTCTTCGAGAAAAACATGAATTGGACCTCCGCAAACGTGTGTTATCTTAGTGTGTATGAAAAATATATCCACAACAATCCTTTTAGACGAAAATTGTGAGTTTATGCAAGTCCAGCACCATGGGTCTTCAGCCCCTCTTTTACACTACAACTAACCAACTCTACGTATACATAAAGATTGTTATGAAATCACCATCCTAGATTTTTAACTTAATGTTATACTAAAACTAATATAATCGGCGTTCATCAACGAGGAATTCTCCTCCTGGAATTGGCTCGCCAACGACATTGACAAAGGAAGACTAAAAAGGCGATAAGAATCACCTGTATGAATATCAAAACCTTCAAACCTGCAATCACCTAATTGCTGTCAATACTGAAAATGGAAATGTGTAGCATTTGACTTTTAAAGTCAAATGAACAACTATTTTAACTTCAACAATTTAATATCAAGTGGATGAAAATAAGATCTTAAAATGTAATTTTCTTTCACCTTTTTATCAGTGTCAAAGAAAATGTTTTTTTTTTTGTCCAAATGTATGGAACAAACTTTCAATTCTTTACCATTGTATGCAACCTTCTATAGCGCGGAATATGGTAGGTATGGTGACACCAGTTTTTTATTGCCATGTCATTATTTCACACCATATAGAAGGTTGCTTGCATAAAATTGTATAAAACTGGAAGTAGGTTATATACATTGATAAAAAAAATACATGTTTTTTTCTTACAAACAATGATAAATTATGAGAGTAAATTTCATTTTAGTGTAATAAACCCCAAAATGGGGAATGTTGTATTTATTTTGGAACAAAGTGCATGTAAATGTATCCAACTTTACGCCTATTGATATTGTATATTATATGGACCCAGTGGACTAAATGTATCAAAACTTACCTTTTGACGCGGCCAACTTTAAAACTCGCCTTTTAATGCAAAGAGTTAAATGCCATTTTAGTCCCTGTGGTTTGGGTCATTTTGGTCCAAAGGTTTCATTTTTCGCCTGTGGGTCAAAAAAGGTTTCACCGTTGCCATTTTAGTCCACTGTGGTTTGGGTCATTTTGGTCCAAAGGTTTCATTTTTCGCCTGTGGGTCAAAAAAGGTTTCACCGTTGCCATTTTAGTCCACTGGGTTAACTTCATTCATTTTTTCTGTTAATGAGAAGGGCAATTCGGTCATTTTATATGGCTGAATTGCCCTTCTAGTTAACAGAATTACATATAAAATGACCAAATTGCCCTTCTCGTTAATAGAAAAAAGGGATAAAATTAACCCAGTGGACTAAAATGGCAACGGTGAAACCTTTTTGGACCCACAGGCAAAAAATGAAACCTTTGGACTAAACTGGCAAAATGACCCAAACCACAAGGACTAAAATGGCATTTAACTCTAATGCAAAAAAGTGTAAACTTGGATGCATTTCCATGCATAAAGTTAAAAAAACCGAACGCATTAAAAAAGTAAGCTTTAAGTTCTGATACATACAACAGTTATATGTGTAAAGTTGGATACAGAGCTATACTTATATATACTAATTCCATATCAATTTTCAATGTGATAGGTGAGTCATGAATGATTTGACCTCAAAAGTCAAGTGTGTATGAAACTCATTATATGTAAATATAGTCATATACAGAATATAGAGAGCCGTATAATACCTTGGAGTTTTTGTTTCGTGTCTTCCCCGTCGGAACCAACCCCTTTCTGTTTAGTGCCACGAGAACCAAATCTTTTAACTCGAGAATTATTATTTACTGTCTTGTATTCAGTATGCCCGCCCATGACACATGTATTAGGACAAATGATGCCACCATCATACTCATCACTCCCATCACAACAATCTTGTAAAGAGAGATAATAAAGAAACTATCTCAATGAAAATGTTTAATTTCATGACTTGGATTTTAACCCGTCACTTATAATATCATGGCTGGTTCATTTAACAGGTTTAGGAAAAGAAAAGATATGCAAGTAAGTAAATGAAGCATACCACAAATTTGGTCATTCACGCGTGAGGAAAATAAGAACCGAGGTGAACTTCCTGCGTTTCTGCAATAAAACTTTGCAGTAGGACAAGCAGATGTTCCTGCAGATCGTAGGAGCAAAGTTACATGATGTATACGGTACATATGTCATTGATCACCTATATTTACAGACTATAAATAGATATACAAACAGATAAAGATAAAGAAAACTCCTTGAAAGGAGATAAACAGATAATGTAAGCTACTGCAAACAAAGAACGATGATCATCAGTGTCAAATACATTTTGAATCAACAAATTCAGAAGAATAACTTAAATCTCAAAGTAAGCATGCATAATACTAGGGGTGTTCATGAACCGTTGAAACCCACTGAACCGCCAAGACATGGTTTGGTCAGTTTGAGATTTATACAGTTCAGTTCATGGTTTATGGTTTGAAAAGCCAAGATTAACAATTCGATTAGACAGAACCTGGCATTTAGATTTATTATTAATCTATAATTTACAACTTTCGAAATATACGGTTATACATATGTACTATATTCATAAACCGTCATTATGACTTTCTAAAATTCAGTACAAACTAACCATGTTGAGATAGACAAAACTTTAAAAACCGGACCAAACCGCCCAAACAGCCAAACCGAATCATTTTGGCTGGTCCAGCTGATCCAACCAACCCGGCCGGTTTAATTTTCCATTTTCCGAAACCCTAGCAAGGACATAGGGCCATAATTTTGTCAAAACCAGTCGAACAGGACCGTGAACATCACTAATACATTCCAAACATTAACCACCACAAGTGGCCTAGTGGTGGAGTGACTTGGGTTCTCCAATGGAGACCCAAGTTCAATTCCCATTAGTGCCACTTTGGTGGCCACCGACACCCGCTTTAAAGCCGGACCGAGGACACTCGAGGTCTCGGGTTCGAAACATGTTTCTTACCCCTCTTTGATGGCTATGGGTATTTACCGCCAGGGATCCTTGTCGGGTGGTGAACTGGGAAGGGAGATCCCTTCCGCGGTCAGGGGTACCGTGCAATTACCCTTTTTTTAATACATTCCAAACATATAATATGTGTGTTTCAGTATCAAATGTGTTGGGGGCATTATTGTAAATTTCACTTAGTTACCTACAAAACTCAAATCAATTTGCCCTAAAAACTAACTCAAACAACAATTAATGAATTAGGGTTTAAAGATTACCAGGTTCATCAGTACCATCAACACAGTCACAAAATTCATCGTTAATACGGTCTCTAGTGAACGAATTCGATCCATCTTTGCAATGAATCACCTCTGAAGCAAAGTACTTCTCATCTGTCAAACAAAAGGGTCAAATTAACATCAAAATGAGCGAGAAATATGTGGAATTTGAACGCATGCGTACACACAGAGAACCTAGAGGGTGGATTCCGATTGGTACGTTTGAAGAATTGGAGAAAGAGAAATGGAGATTGAGGAAGATGCAGAGATTGATGACAAGTAGAAGATTTGTTGTGTCCATTGGGATTGGGTGAAGATTGTGAGTAGTTTTAGGGAACTGAGTGGTGGTGACCTCCATTAGAGCATTGGAGACGAAGGTTTACTTTGACTTTTGATGTAGTCAACGGTTGTGATTTATAACTTTGTGGATGTTAGTCTGGCCGGTATGGGGTTCGTCCCCTCACGTCTTTGGTCCGCCGCCGCCGTCACCCATCCCCCTAGCCGGCGTCGTTGACGCCCAAGCCGGTCCTCCCCCTCTCTCACACACCTATACATACAGCTTATATATATGCATGTTAGAGCATCCACAATAAGCTTAATTTTTTTTTACATTTTTAAAGAGAGAAAACGTGATGTGGATGAGAGAGATGATGAGTTGGAGGAAAGAGAGTATGATGGTGTATGTGAGGAAAAAATGGGTTATGTGAGTGAGAGTGAAGAGAGAGGAGAAAGAAATTGTGTTTTTATAGTTTGTGGGAGGGTCATAAGAGAGAAATGGTTTTATTAGTTGGGTAAGTGCCTATGTGGCATTTAAAAACATCACCCAAATACATACTTATTGTGGATGCTCTTAGGATCATCCCCCCATTTCCTTACCTCCACCCTCTTTACCTCATCCTCATGCTCATCCTACATGGCGCTTACGTGGCGGACCATCCTCCAAGGGAGGACCATCACCGTACCGCGTAGCCTTAGAAAATGGAAATTTCTTCTAACAGAAAATTTGAATCACTGTCGGACCCGGACCACTACAGTATCATCATGTCATCAATGGAATCACTCAATTTTATTCATCTTCATTAGGCAATAATGTTATACACCAATTCAGAAGAAAAACCAATAAATTTGGAAAAACCCATTGTGTGAATCGAACCTAGGAGCTCAAAGTCCATAAGCTTTATCGCAACCCTGTAACATCCCAAAAACGGATTTGGAAATCAAACCAAATTAACTGGGGATGAGCGGGTAAAATACCGTTAGTGGTAAAAGTTAACCCGATAAACATTATGATTTAATTAAATAAACCTAATGTTAAATAAAAGTTAAATGAATGTCTTTTTAGAAAATAAAGTTTATAAAAAGGCCTGGGCTATCGGGACTTAATTTAAGTCGGGTGATACCATTCCGGAACTTAGTAAATCGAATTATCAGGTTCGTTTAATAATTGGCATGAAGCAAATAACCAGGAATATTAACCTAGTTAATATTGTTGGTTATTGATGAAGGCTAACTGAGTTATGAACAAACTAAATACAAACCAAACCTTAGGGGCTAAAATGGAACACAAATGGAAGTACAAGTATAGGATGGCAAGAAAAACAAAACACACACTGTAACACCTTGCAAAAATCATGTCCAATACAGTGGTGACACGTGTCAAAAACCCTGATCGTGATTAAAGATAACTTGAGGGACTAAAACCGTCAAGCAATGTAAAGATGTAATTAGAAGGGCCAAAAGCGTCAACATGCCAAACTTGTGCCTCTGAATGATTTTATATAATGTTCGTATTCGTTATTGAATAAATTGTCGGAAACTAGAAGCCGTTTGCGCTTAAAAAAATAAAAGTTACGAAGCACATGGGTTAAAAGTGTCAACATGTTAATTCTTACCTCTGAGTGACCTTTTAACGTTGCCAAAGCTTTGTAATATATTAATATACCCTAATGAACATCAGATATTGATTTATTAAAAGATCCGGTTCAATATTATGGAGTAAATTGAAGTTTCCAAGAATAAGGGTTAAAAGTGTAAAAGTGAGGATTCTTCATTCGGGAACCAATTACAATACGTCCAAGACATCTTTTGTAACACCCCGTGTTTTCAAGAAATCAAAGTCAAAGTCAAGGTCAAGTCAACGACCGATTTCACGCAACTTGACTTGTAATAAATTTCTTTTATATGTTTAATTTAGCTGTATTATGTGGAGTAAGTGTCAATAATTACAACAATCGACGTATTTCAATCGCCATCTAACCGACTTACGACTGTGAACTATAGGAAGTAACAATGCGATAAAGTTAACTAAACAATAATCGAGCTATGCCAATCAAATCGACATCGAATCGCGACTCGAACTACGCATTTTAGTTATTGTTATACGTGTGTGTGCCTTATGTGTTACTTGTGCATGATTATTTATGTTGTGTTGTGGTAATCAATCGAAACGCAATCTAAACTCAAAATGCAATCGAACTCAATCGACATCGAACTCGAATCACAACCGAACTATGATAATTAGTGGAGAAGAGACAGTGCGAGATATGAGTGGTTGGGATTAAAAGTAATTTGACTAGGAAACCCTCTCGTATCGAACCGCTCGCAACCGAAATCGAAATATCAGAAATCGTCGCGTCTAACACTCGAAATGTGCAGACTGATCGATCAGGCTACCAGCTGATCGAACAGCCAGCCGATCGGACTGCAGGCCGATCGGACAGGCTGTCCGATCGAGCTGCCTGGCCGATCGGCCAGCACTTTCCCCTTTTGGCATCTTATAAATACCCCTGTCATTGTCATTCTTTCCACTTTTGGAAACCTCTGTTCGACCAGCACGCTCAGCTCACCTTTTCTCAGATTTCTCTCGATTCCGGTAAGATTTCATCCTAAATCTTGTACTTTCTTGATCTACACGCACTCCTACACCTTTCTATCTTTCAAATCTTAACTTTTAACCATGAAATCATCAAGATTCAAGTGTTCTAGGATGATGTCATCATGGGTTCTTGAAGAACTTCATGTTTTGGCCTCAATCCACCAAGAATAACTTGGATCTAGCCGATTTCCACATAAACAAACAAAGATCTTTCATAGATCTAAACATATACACGATGAGAAGGATTGAAGGATGGATTTTCCAACTTTCTTTCAACTCTTTTTCACTCAATGCCTTCAAACCGATAGAAGCGGAGCCTGTGCCGGTTTACAAATCACTCCGGCGGTTTCATGGCTCAAGATCCGGATTCTATCCACGAGGTTAATCGATTTCGGGTTAAACACTAAACCCCGTTCCGAACAATTCACCGGACGGATTTGGGTGATTCCTGTCCGATCAGGGGAACCAAGTAAGGACGAGGGATCTATGGTTCAACTCGTTGTCAAAATACCTCAATAAAACGACAAACAATCAGAACAACCTAGTGTTAGACGAATAGGCTGATCAGGTCAGGGTGCTGACCGATCGGACTGCTGTCCGAACGGACAGCCAGCCGATCGGACAGACAGCCGATCGACTGGCCAGCCGATCGGGTAACACATGGTCCCACACTTGATCAATTTATTTTGAAGAGTAGTATTGAACGAACTGTTGTTCGATCGGACTACTGTCCGATCGGATTACTCTTCGGATCATGAGATACTATACTTCAACACTTGATCGATTTTTCAACATGTTCGATGCACTAGGAGTGCCACCCGATCGAACAGCCGTCCGATCAGGTGACACCCTGCCGAGAACTCGTCATGGTTGTTTATGCATGTTGTTCGATCGAACAACATTATTGTCCGATCGATCAGCCAAACCGATCTACTGCACTACACTTTGCATTCCATTTTAATTTGTTGACTATTGTTGACTTGCCAACCGATCGAACACCTGTCCGATTGAACACCTGTCCGATCCAAAGCAAATCACTACAAATCCTTAAAATACCTAACCGATCGGGTTGCCGACCGATCGAACAGCCATCCAATCGCCCGACCTGAAGGGTAAAGGTACTTCAATGTTTTTAAATACTACAACGAAAACTTCAAAAGTCAAGCCATCATACACAAACACATCCTTCTCAAAGGAAGAAACAATCCACTCGAACAACCATCCAATCGGCCTACCGACCGACCGGACAGCTGTCCGAGCGGGCTGTCAACCGAACGGTCAGCTGTCTGATCGGGCTATCGTCTGATCGACCAGCTGTCCGACTCTCCAACACTTGCCTTTCGTTTTATGCATCACTTATCGTTATGCTCTCAATCCATTCAGGCTAACTTTACTCGCTAAGCGCTCCCTTCAATCCATCAACCGCTGTGAGTATACTCGATCCCTTTTTGCTTTACGCACTTTTGGGTGTTACATACGTTACGAATATTCAAACTACAATAATCACACTACTCAATACTATTTGAACGCTAACCGTTAATGCATGTTATACGTGGCTTATGAATGCTTGTTTGTTATGTTTACACATGGAATGATGTCTACCTGCCTTAGCAACGATAGTACTATAGTTTGGACTCAGCACCCGTTCACACGGGGGTTGTTAAGGACAATTACTTGCATGGATTACGGTGGTAATCATGTATTGCGAACTGCATTTGGCAGTCAACCCGTAGTCATTGGTATCGATGGATCTATGTCGATAACTAACGTGTTTCATTTCACTATGTGTACGTGCTGGTTATGCGTAAACGAATTCGAACTCTATATGCTATTATCAAACTTGTATGCTCACATTTACATTTTATGTATTGACTTTATTTTAACGTATGTGACAGGTGCTTAGGACGCACACTTGGTAGGAATTTGAAGCTAGAATAAAGCTTTAGAGCCCAACAAATAGTTGTCTGTAGTGGTCAAACTAAGGGTCTCTAGAAGCAGATAAACAATTGCTGATTAATTAAATCTGAGTTGTCGGAACAGAATATTTGCCTGGTTTTTGTCTGTAATAATTATTTTATTGTTTGAGATACGGTATGGGACATATCATTTAAATTGAATAGTATTGATAAATGTTATGGAAATTTCTGGACAATCTGTTTCGCTCAGTGCCATTCCCCGATGATTCCGCCATCGGTTGGGGTGTGACAGATTGGTATCAGAGCCATAACTATAGGGAATTAGGCAAGACACGACCTAGTCCGGGTCGATGTCTTAGATACCTAGTCTATAGTTAAGAACCAATAGACCGACTTGAGTACATCTAGTAGGGATTATGTACGTGCTTATTTCTCACTATTCTCGCTTATGCTACACTATCACTGCACTCGAATTTTCAAGCTATGAATAAGCAATTAAGCCGAGATTAGTTGTGAAAACTGCAAACTCTAGACTAAATTTGCTTAATCGACCCGCATATTTATCTACAAACGAGGAGAATTATGCCAAATCAGGAGTGAAATCTGTATTTTGATGAATAATCTCCTCTATTTTATTAAAAAAAAAAAAAACAGAAATGAAGTTGCTAAGCTAGGGGTGAAACCCTAACCTTGACGACTTGTTCCGCTTTTATACAAAACTCTCTCCAAGGTCTCGACGGACTCCAACGACCTGAAGTCACGATAGGACTAACGAGATGCGTGCCAAATGCCCAAGAATCGAGGCAAAAGCATAATCCTGAAGGTCAAATGTGCACACCAGATCCTTGTGAATAGTCGAACCACTTTGGTTAGTTGAAGTCTACTAGCCGCAGACAATCTATATCTCGAATTTTATGTATTTCGATTCTGAGCCCGCAATTGCTGACTCCGATGATTCGTCGATTTTATGTGATTTATGTGGTTATGTTTATTTGAGGTACTACTAGTTTCGATCTGACGCTTTGTTTGCTTCCAATAGTCACACAACACACTACCGCTCGTTAACAAATCGCTAAATTATGGACGACTTTATGCTACGCTTATACTACACGACTCGATATATCAAACACGAACGCTATATTCAAACATTCGCAGACTGTGAATGATAGGTTTCTGTATTCTGACTGCCTCTTGTGACAACATGATTAGGTGCTTCTGTGATTCTGTGCTTTACGTGCTTACGTACTTATGTGTTTACATGAATCTGTAAATATGTGCCTATGTGATTACGTGATCTCTGTTACATTGCATGTTCCTAAGCTTTAGTAAGTAGTAGACGTGTGAGGTGAGATTCAAATACAATGTGTTGAGTCCTGTGACGATGTCTGTTGCAGGCAATGTCATCTGGATCCCGTCACACACTTTCTCTTCAAGAGAAGAGAGACAAACGCCTTGCTGCCATCATCGCTAAAAGTGTAGCAAAGGCTGTGAGTGATGTCTACGAGAACGTCAGCAAATCATCTAAGGAGTCGAGAACCGAAGCCCCTAAAGATGCTACCAAGTCCTTCAATTTCAAGCAATTCAAGTCGTGTGGGCCAAAGGAATTCACTGGCGAGGGAGGTCCTACTGCACTATTCCAATGGTTTGATTCCATTGAGGTTACTCTACGACAGAGTGGTTGCCCTGATGACCTTCGAACTCTGAATGCTACCGGCATTTTCCAGTCCCGTGCACTAGACTGGTGGACAGCCGAGAGGAACACGCGAGGGAACGATGCAGCCTACGGTCTGTCGTGGGACGAGCTCAAGGAAGTCATGCTAGAGGAATTCTGCCATCCTCACGAACGTCAAAAGCTAGAGGATGAATTTTGGCACATACAGCAGAAGGGAAGGTGACAATGCTGCGCTCACTGCTCGCTTCAAACAGCTCAACATCATCTGTCCCGACCAAGTCAAGACTCCGGAGATCACAATCAAGAAGTACATCCGAGCTTTGCCCGACTGCGTCGCAGATTTCATTCAAGCGGCTAAGACTACAACGATCGAAGAGACTTATCTACTAGCCGCTGAAATCAAGGACAAAAGGGTCAAGGCTGGCGTTTGGAATAAAACTTCAAAGCACTTGCATCAAGCTACCAGCGCTACACCAATTACTGAAACTACCACCTCATCGAGCAACAAGAGGAAGAACAAGAGAAAGAACAGCTCCAGCAACAAGAACTGTGTGATCACTGCTGCACCAATTCAAGCTGTACCAGCCCAACAGCGTCAAGCAGCGGCACCTGTGGCAAATGCACCGCTTGCAAAGCGTGCATACACTGGCCACATACGCTCTGCCCTACTTGTACCTACCATCACCCGACTGTCATCGCTTGCCGTTTTTGTGCGCATTGCAATATGTACGGCCATTTTACTGCCAACTGTCGTGTTCGACAAGCTCCTGCTCATCAAGTTCTGCTCACCGCCCCTCAGGGTCAACAAGCTCCTCCGGCACCCGCAGTCAAAGCCAGAGCCTGCTTCGCATGTGGCGATCCTATCCATTTCGCCAACATGTGCCCGAACAGGGTTGTGAAACAAGAGCCTCAGCAGCAACAACAGCAGCAGCAGCAACAAGCAGCACGTGCATGAACTTTCAACATCAACGTGCGTCAAGCCCAAGCCGACAACAACGTGGTCAATGGTACGTTCCTTGTGAATGGTATTTATGCTTCCTATTTCTTTGATACTGGAGCCGATAATTGCTTTGTGTCGTTCGAATTCGAGAAACTCCTTAGTCGTAAACGCTCCCAACTCTCCTCGACGTTCGATGTTGAAGTCGCTACCGGAATGTAACACCTGTGCCTCCACGGCCGTCAAACAAATGTCAAACCAATGAAATATTGTATTTCATACTTGGGATTTGTAAAAATATGTGTATCGTTTACACATATCAACTCTTGTTCAATTTCAAGCTTTAAATCGCTTTCTGGAAGGTTATACGCGCACCGATGCGTAAATATAACCAGTTTAATGCAACAAACACTCCGGAATAGTGACATAGGCTTAACATACCTTAAATAACCTTTACATAACTTAGAAATAAGTTTTGAAGGCTTTGGTATGGCAAAATCAAGTTAAATCGCTTACAGGGACTAAATTTGACAAACTGCGAAAGTATGCCAATTTGAACTGTAACAGACATTCCGGAACATGACCATAAGTTAAACATACCATAAATATCCTTTATATAGCTTAGAGATAGGCTTTGAGGGGTTCGGTGTGCTAAAATAAACTTTTGGGTCATTCAGGGACTAAAAGTGTCAAAAAGTGCACAAGTTTGCATTTTCGCGCATAACTTACGTTCTGAATACATCCGGACATCCAAAAATTTATGAGAGCATGACTATATTATATTTTAGTGTTCGCCTTAAGAAAAATCCATTCGTCGCGTCATTTGGATCGTTTTTCGCGCTTATGCGCATTCCGTCGTAATTAAGCGAACATCGCGATCGTACGGCCAAACGAACCGACATCTGAGATATTTTTGAGCATGTTTTGAGTTCCCTATACTTTAACTTCATTTTAGAGCCTTGAAATGAGGTTAACGGGGTTCAAACGCATCGAAAATCGCTTAAACGGGCTGCAGGGACTAAACCTGTCAATTTTGAAACTTTTCTGAAGCTGGTGCATGGTGGCGTAGCGCGACTGCATAGGGCCTTTACCAACGCGCTACGCGAGCACCTTACCTGGGCAGAAACTTCAGTTTTGCATTTTCGGGACCAGATTCGATGTATTAGTTGTTGTTTAATTCACAACCACACATTCTAACTTGCTTAGTCAGCGGATAAGGATGGAATTTAGGCACCATAACTTTCCGACACTTGTACGGATACGATTAAGGCACGATATTTGACAAGCGATCTTAACGGTTCGGGTATTCCTATAAATACCCATCCACCCCCATTGCTAAAATCACTAGAATCTTGATCTTAGGAACTCTAAGTTGAAACCATTGTTTCATACCTGAGATTCTTGGATCGAGATTAGCATTTGGGGACCCTTCGTAAGTATTCTTTCGTTCTTTTATTGCTTTTCGAGTCTTTCGAGTCTGAAAGTCAAACTTTGTTTGACTTTCTACATTGACCAGTTATGGTCAATGCGAAGTTCGTTTGAACTTCGCAACGTGAGTGTAATCACGTTGGTTATAGTCCCTTGGGACTATACCCACTGATTACCACGTTGTCTAGGGTCGTAGGGTAGGCGATCTAATAAATCTCCTATACCTTCGAACCCGACCCAGTTTGGTCGATCATTAGGATCCGACCAAATACATTAGGTGACCCTAGTATAGGGCATAACCTTCCGAGGTTATACCCTATGGTCACATCGTTTAAGTAGTTGTATGATAGGTAGTTTATATGCCTTAGGTAAATTACCAGAATACCCTTTTCATGTATAATTGGTAATTAAGCATATGTAACCTAAACCTTTGTCACATAACTGATTATGTAACATGTTTAGGCATATTCTACTTGTCATAGGACTAGTTAGGCGGTCCGAACGCGTTTCACGCGAACGACGCGTTAAAGTAGCATAAGCTACCTAAACGGGTCGTAATGGGTCGTAAACACTTAGGTTAAGTTTCATTTAGTATGTAGGCTTTGTTAAACCAAATGACACGAGTCTCTACACTCGTTTGGTTTACAAACCCTAATGCTACCCGATCTTCCGATTTAGGTCCGGTTTATTAATGTAGTTACCTATAGTAGGTGCCGTTTGATTCCGTGATCTCTAGCTTTGCTTGGTGGTTATCCTAGGACTTCTGAGCAATCTCAAGTGAGTACATAGACCCCTCTTTTACTGTTTTCCAAACTGTTTGGGGTGGAACACATGTGCCTACTTGTTACTTTCGTGCTTTCCTGTTTTTCACATCATATACCTGCTATGTTCGTTAGTACATTATAGTACATGATCTCATTGTGTTTTATGCTATGTATGTCCATTTAGTTCATACTTAGTACATCGTTTTACATTTACATTTTATGCTATGTATGTCCATTGCGTGCATACTTAGTACATTGTTTTCATCACATGCTTACATTTTGGTATGACATTTGGTTTGTTTACATGGGACAATACATTCATTAACACCGATCATGCCGTTCGTTAGTAGGTAGTGGTACCATAGGAATTGACAACTCCCGTTCCGGACGTCCCAGGGAAAGGGGATGAAAGGAATGACCGAATTCGTTGATATAAGACAGATAGACCTTTAATTTGTTTAAAGGGTTTATCACCACAGTCGCAAGGCTTGGATGTATGCATATTCACAATACCGCATAAATGTTCATATTAAATATTTGCATGCATTTACACAAAACATAGCTTTGATTTAAACCAAGTTTTACTTCAATACTTTGTTTTTGTGCATATGGTTTAGTTGAGACATTTCACTTGCCATACATGACATTTTGACATAGACATTTGACATGGATATTTGACATAGACATTTGACATGGATATTTGACATAGACATTTGACATGGATATTTGACATAGACATTTGACATGGATATTTGACATAGACATTTGACATGGATATTTGATATAGACATTTGACTTGGATATTTGACATAGACATTTTGACATGATTTACATCTTGACATGAACATTTTACATTGTTTGGTTTGGTTTGATTAAGTGATTAAGTAACGATGCGTGTGTAATATGATACAAGCATGGTGGATACGCCGCTGGTACTTCCTATATATAAGTGTTTGTATGGTATTACATGTCGTAACGTTATTTGAATCATTTCAGTTTGAGACATAGAACATTTCATACAAATAACATACTTTTCACAAGACATCGATTTATAAACAACTTATCTTATGCAAACATATTTTACTTGGTTATTCATTTAACCTTACATTTATTTATACTTATCATCTGATCTTATCGTTTTTCAAATGATTTAAAAGACAAAGCAAATAACAAGGTTCATGACTAAACATTTTCTCAAACATAAGTCATGAATCTTATTTTCACAAAACCTATGTATCTCACATGCATTTTTATGCTGACGTACCTATTTTCACATGTGTTTTTCAGGCGCTGTTGCATAAGATGATCAAGATACACATAGACAGACTTGGGCTTTAGTGACAATAAAAGATGCAAGACTAGTTAATTATGTTGTATTTTCCTTGTTTGATTAAGACATTGTAACACTTTTAATCAATAAAACGAAACTTAAATTTCCATGGTTGTGAAACATTAATTCTGTTACAACACTCCCCGATGTTTCCGCCACGTTTTGTATGTTCTACGTGGTCGGGGTGTGACACGGAAGAACTGTCGCCATCAATTCTGTTCTTCGTGATTGTACTCTTGAGCTCAACAATCACATCTTCCCAATCGACCTCATTCCGATGCAACTCGGAAGTTTTGACGTCATAGTAGGCATGGACTTTCTTCGTGAAAACCACGCTGAAGTTGTGTGCTTCGACAAAATGATTCGATTCTCGCTTGCGAATGGTGATTTATTGTGTGTTTATGGTGATACTACTTCGAAGGGTCTCAAGCTCATGTCATGTGTCCAAGCTAGCAAGTATCTCCGCAAGGAATACAGGGCTTTCTTGGCTAACATTATAGTAACGGAGAAGGAAAAGAAAGAGAAGAAGGAAGTGAAGGATGTTCCAGTGGTTCGAGAATTTCCTAATGTTTTCCCAGAGGATCTTCCCGGACTACCGCCAAGTCGTGATATCGACTTTCGTATCGACCTCATTCCTGGAGCCAACCCTATTGCCAAAGCTCCTTATCGACTCGCGCCGTCTGAAATGCGTGAACTCTCAAACCAACTCCAGGAATTACTTGAGAAAGGCTTCATTCACCCGAGCACCTCTCCTTGGGGCGCGCCAGTCCTTTTCGTCAAAAAGAAGGATGGGTCGTTCAGGATGTGCATCGACTATCGGGAATTGAAAAAGCTAACTATTAAGAACCGCTATCCTCTACCTCGCATCGACGGCTTGTTTGACCAGCTACAAGGTTCTACGTGCTTCTCTAAGATCGATCTACGTTCAGGCTATCACCAACTGCGTATTCAAGAGGAGGATATACCCAAAACCGCGTTTCGCACTCGATACAGCCAATACGAATTCGTTGTTATGCCTTTTGGATTAACCAACGCACCAGCGGTTTTCATGTATCTGATGAATCGCGTGTGTAAACCTTATCTCGACCGTTTCGTCATCGTATTCATCGAC
Source organism: Helianthus tuberosus (assembly GCA_030545235.1). Classification (NCBI taxonomy): domain Eukaryota; kingdom Viridiplantae; phylum Streptophyta; class Magnoliopsida; order Asterales; family Asteraceae; genus Helianthus; species Helianthus tuberosus. Next base: position 183,362,566 of record CM060447.1, on the reverse strand, counting down.
GATGTCTTGATCTATTCCAAATCGAAAGCCGAACACGCGCAACATCTACGTTTGGTTCTCGAGTTACTCCAGGGGAACCAACTCTATGCCAAGTTCTCCAAGTGTGAATTCTGGTTGGAGGAAGTTCAGTTTCTAGGGCACAATGTTAATAGTCAAGGTATTCACGTCGATCCTGCACAGATTGAAGCTGTCAAGAGTTGGATTACGCCTAAGAACCCGTCTGAAGTTCGTTCTTTTCTCGGACTGGCGGGCTATTATCGATGATTTATCGAAGGATTCTCAAAGATCGTTGTACCGCTTACCGCTCTCACGCATAAAGACAAGCCTTTTGTTTGGGGAACTGAACAAGAGTCTGCCTTTCGAACCCTCAAGCACATGCTTTGCAATGCTCCCGTTCTCACATTGCCCGATGGAAACAATGATTTCATTGTCTATTGTGACGCTTCCAACCTTGTTCTTGGTTGTGTCCTCATGCAACGAGACAAGGTTATAGCTTACACATCTCGTCAGCTCAAAATCTACGAGAAGAACTATACAACCCATGACCTTGAGCTAGGCGCAGTTGTTTTTGCGTTAAAGATTTGGCGACACTACCTGTACGGTACCAAGTGTATGATCTTCACCGATCATAGGAGCCTACAACATATCTTTAATCAGAAGGAACTTAATATGCGTCAACGCCGATGGGTAGAACTTCTCAACGACTACGACTGTGAGATTCGTTATCACCCAGGCAAAGCAAATGTTGTTGCCGACGCACTCAGCAGACAGAGCTATCTGCTTAGCACTCGTAATGTTCAAGCCCAATACGATCTAGAGACCCTCATCCGCGAAGCTCAGCATGCGTGTTTTAACGAACGCACTCTGAAGAAAGAAAGAATCTACCACGATGAAGCCCAACTTGTGAACAAGTCGAATGGGATATTCCACTTTCTGGACCGAATTTGGATCCCCAAACGGACCAATTTGCGACAGATCTTGATGGATGAAGCCCACAAATCCCGGTATTCTATTCATCCCGGTGCTGATAAAATGTACCAGGACCTTCGCTATAAGTACTGGTGGCCGGGCATGAAAAGGGATATCGCTCTTTACGTTGGAAAATGCTTAACTTGTGCAAGAGTCAAGGCTGAACATCAAAGACCCTCTGGCTTACTCGAACAACCACCGATCCCCATGTGGAAGTGGGAGAGTATAGCTATGGACTTTATAACCAAGCTACCGCACACGTCATTAGGTCACGACAGCATTTGGGCTGTGGTCGACCGTTTGACTAAATCAGCTCACTTTTTGCCGATACGGGAAGACTACAAGGTAGAACGATTAGCCCGAATCTACACCGACGAGATCATTTGTAATCATGGGATGCCTCGTGACATCATCTCTGATCGTGATGCTCGGTTTACCTCGCGACTGTGGGAGACGTTTCAAACGGCACTCGGTACATCGCTCAATCTAAGTACCACTTTCCACCCTCAAACCGATGGTCAGACTGAACGAACGATTCGTACTCTTGTAGACATGCTCCGTTCGTGTGTCATAGACTTCAGTGGTAATTGGGATAAATACCTGCCGTTAGTCGAATTCTCGTATAACAACAGCTATCATTCCAGCATTCAAATGGCACCATTCAAGGCTTTATACGGAAGAAGATGTCGATCGCCTATTGTGTGGCACGAGATTAGTCATTCGCAAATAACCGGTCCTGAGCTATTACAAGAAACGACAGACAGAATTTTCCAAATTCGAGACAACCTGGTGAAAGCTCGGAATCGACAGAAAAGTTACGCCGATAGACGACGCAAGCCCCTTGAATTTGACGTTGGTGACTACGTACTCCTAAAGGTATCACCTTGGAAGGGTGTGGCCCGATTCGGCAAGAAAGGAAAGCTCGCGCCTCGATATGTTGGACCTTTTAAGATTCTAGAAAGGATCGGAAAAGTTGTCTACAGGCTCGAACTACCAGAGGAACTTAGTAACGTCCACCCGACTTTCCACGTGTCAAACCTCCGAAAGTGCCTAGCCAACCACGACTTACACATTTCTCTCGATGATCTGCAAGTGAACGAAACATTACACTTCGTGGAGAAGCCTGTCGAAATCATGGACCACCAAACCAAGCAACTCAGACGCTCTCGCATTCCTATTGTGAAAGTCCGATGGGAAGGCAAACGGGGCGCAGAGTTCACTTGGGAACTCGAAAGCGACATGAAGGCGAAGTACCCACAGTTATTTAAGGAGAAGGTCTAGAGAGAGAAAAGTGATCCACGGTGTTGTACAACTTCCACCTTAATTTCGGGACGAAATTCCCAAAACAAGGGGAGGCTGTAACACCCCGTGTTTTCAAGAAGTCAAAGTCAAAGTCAAAGTCAAGGTCAAGTCAACGACCAATTTCACGCAACTTAACTTGTAATAAATTTCTGTTATATGTTTAATTTAGCTGTATTATGTGGAGTAAGTGTCAATAATTACAACAATCGACGTATTTCAATCGCCATCTAACCGACTTACGACTGTGAACTATAGGAAGTAACAATGCGATAAAGTTAACTAAACAATAATCGAGCTATGCCAATCAAATCGACATCGAATCGCGACTCGAACTACGCATTTTAGTTATTGTTATACGTGTGTGTGTGCCTTATGTATTACTTGTGCATGATTATTTATGTTGTGTTGTGGTAATCAATCGAAACGCAATCGAAACTCGAAATGCAATCAAACTCAATCGACATCGAACTCGAATCACAACCGAACTATGATAATTAGTGGAGAAGAGACAGTGCAAGATATGAGTGGTTGGGATTAAAAGTAATTTGACTAGGAAACCCTCTCGTATTGAACCGCTCGCAACCGAAATCGAAATATAAAAAATCGTCACGTCTAACACTCGAAATGTGCAGACTGATCGATCAGGCTACCAGCCGATCGGACTGCAGTCCGATCGGACAGGCTGTCCGATCGAGCTGCCTGGCCGATCGGCCAGCACTTTCCCCTTTTGGCATCCTATAAATACCCCTGTCATTGTCATTCTTTCCACTTTTGGAAACCTCTGTTCGACTAGCACGCTCAGCTCACCTTTTCTCAGATTTCTCTCGATTCCGGTAACATTTCGTCTAAAATCTTGTACTTTCTTGATCTACACGCACTCCTACACCTTTCTATCTTTCAAATCTTAACGTTTAACCATGAAATCATCAAGATTCAAGTGTTCTAGGATGATGTCATCATGGGTTCTTGAAGAACTTCATGTTTTGGCCTCAATCCACCAAGAATAACTTGGATCTAGCTGATTTCCACATAAACAAACAAAGATCTTTCATAGATCTAAACATATACACGATGAGAAGGATTGAAAGATGGATTTTCCAACTTTATTTCAACTCTTTTTCACTCAATGCCTTCAAACCGATAGAAAAGGAGCCTGTGCCGGTTTACAAATCACTCCGGTGGTTTCATGGCTCAAGATCCGGATTCTATCCACGAGGTTAATCGATTTCGGGTTAAACACTAAACCCCGTTCCGAACAATTCACCGGACGGATTTGGGTGATTCCTGTCCGATCAGGGGAACCAAGTAAGGACGAGGGATCTATGGTTCAACTCGTTGTCAAAATACCTCAATAAAACGACAAACAATCAGAACAACCTAGTGTTAGACGAATAGGCTGATCAGGTCAGGGTGCTGACCGATCGGACTGCTGTCCGAACGGACAGCCAGCCGATCGGACAGACAGCCGATCGACAGGCCAGCCGATCGGTTAACACATGGTCCCACACTTGATCAATTTATTTTGAAGAGTAGTATTGAACGAACTGTTTTTTGATCGGACTACTGTCCGATCGGATTACTCTTCGGATCATGAGAAACTATACTTCAACATTTGATCGATTTTTCAACATATTCGATGCACTAGGAGTGCCACACGATCGAACAGCCGTCCAATCAGGTGACACCCTGCTGAGAACTCGTCATGGTTGTTTATGCATGTTGTCCGATCGAACAACATTAGTGTTCGATCGATCAGCCAAACCGATCTACTGCACCACACTTAGCATTCCATTTTAAGTTGTTGACTATTGTTGACTTGCCAACCGATCGAACACCTGTCCGATCCAAAGCAAATCACTACAAATCCTTAAAATACCTAACCGATAGGGTTGCCGACCGATCGAACAACCGTCCGATCGCCCGACCTGAAGGGTAAAGGTACTTCAATGTTTTCAAATACAACAACGAAAACTTCAAAAGTCAAGCCATCATACACAAACACATCCTTCTCAAAGGAAGAAACAATCCACTCGAACAGCCATCCGATCGGCCTACCGATCGACCGGAAAGCTGTCCGAGCGGGCTGTCAACCGAACGGTTAGCTGTCCGATCGGGCTATCGACCGATCGACCAGCTGTCCGACTCTCCAACACTTGCCTTTCATTTTACGCATCACATATCGTTATGCTCTCAATCCATTCAGGCTAACTTTACTCGCTAAGCGCTCCCTTCAATCCATCAACCGCTGTGAGTATACTCGATCCCTTTTTGCCTTACGCACCTTTGGGATACGTTACGAATATTCAAACTACAATAATCACACTACTCAATACTATTTGAACGCTAACCGTTAATGCATGTTATACGTGGCTTATGAATGCTTGTTTGTTATGTTTACACATGGAATGTTGTCTACCTGCCTTAGCAACGATAGTACTATAGTTTGGACTCAGCACCCGTTCACACGGGGGTTGTTAAGGACAATTACTTGCATGGATTACGGTGGTAATCATGTATTGCGAACTGCATTTGGCAGTCAACCCATAGTCATTGGTATTGATGGATCTATGTCGATAACTAACGTGCTTTATTTCACTATGTGTACGTGCTGGTTATGCGTAAACGAATTCGAACTCTATATGCTATTATCAAACTTGTATGCTCACCTTTACATTTTATGTGTTGACTTTATTTTAACGTATGTGACAGGTGCTTAGGACGCACACTTGGTAGGAATTTGAAGCTAGAATAAAGCTTTAGAGCCCAACAAATAGTTTTCTGGAGTGGTCAAACTAAGGGTCTCTAGAAGCAGATAAACAATTGCTGATTAATTAAATCTGAGTTGTCGGAACATAATATTTGCCTGGTTTTTGTCTGTAATAATTATTTTACTGTTTAAGATACGGTATGGGACGTATCATTTAAATTGAATAGTATTGATAAATGTTATGGAAATTTCTAGACAATCTGTTTCGCTCAGTGCCATGCCCCGATGATTCCGCCATCGGTTGGGGTGTGACATCTTTTTGCATGGCTACACTCCCTAGAGCATCCCATGCCTTACCATATTGACCATGCATGCTGAAAATGTCTGTTTATCGAACAATGGAAGTGCAGGGACTGAACATGCAAACAAACAAAACAACTTGAAAACGTACACCCTCGCATGGCGCGCCAGGGTTGCCCTGGTCTGGCGCGTGGTGTGACAGAAAGGGTTTTCCAGCCAGACTGCCAGCTGCCCAGCTCTGCAACCTGCAATCTTTTTAAGATCTCTGCAACCGTTTTCGAATCCAGCAGCAAGTTTAACTGTTTTGGGAAACCACTAGACACATGTTAACATCATAAAACACATGAGGACACATGGATTGATCTTGTGAAATGGAAATCACTATAAATAGGCCTCACTTCTTCACTTGAAACTTGCACAATTCAAAGAAATTCACAAACAAACTCTCATCAGAGTTCTCTGGAGCAACCTGGTTATTAAGGAGGATCTAATAGTTCAAACTTTCATGCTAAGGACCATTGTAAGTGTTCTTAGCTTCTGTAGTTAAGCTTTTGCTAGTTTAAGGACCGAAAGTCAAAGTTAGCGTAATTCTGCTTTGACTTGGTGATTAATCACTAACGGTCCAGCTATTTTTCGAATTGAAAGTGGCTTTGTGTTCGTAATTATGTAGGTGTTAAACCCTTAATAGAGCACCTCCTAATTATAACATTTACTTGGTCAATTGTCGGGTCAAACTTCTTAACAGAAAAGTCAAACGTGTCAGTTTTTGCAAAATAAATCATAACTGATAATGTAGAAGCTATAAATTACATTTTATCACTTAAACAACTTGGTAAATAATATAAGAACATGTTTAGGCATGTTCAACCCGACAATCCAGAGTTTAGGCTCGGTTCGCAACCGAAAGTCGCAAAAGTAGACTTTTGCTTTGACTTTCAGTTCTGACCCGATTTAGCTTAGTTTAGTTATGCCTTAGGGTTCCTTTGGGACCATATAATATGTTAGTATAACTCTCTGAAGTTATACTACATGGTTCCTTAGAAATCATAGATTTCATGCATGTTCCGTTATTTGTTTAAAATTGACCATTTTGCCCTTTTATCATTAAAACAAGTTTTTGGAAAATGTGAGAGGACAAAAACCTTTATTACTAATATATTAGTATGTCCTAAAAAAATTGACATCCGTTTCTGGTCTAAAATAAGAGTTATGCACAATATCGTAAAACGAAAGCTTTTTGTTAATTAAATGGCATTTTTGGAATAACTCATAATTAAACCCAAATTTTGGCACAAAACTTTCTACCCACTGATGTAATATAATATTTAGGGATTTTTGGGATTTTTTATCAAATTTTATACTGACCATAACATAGAGTTCTTGCATGGACTCGGTTGTTGACGATAATGCCCTTTTCATTAATAAAATGAGTTTCATGCATCATTTGCATGTCAAACCTTTTTCTACTGATTTTATACATTAAATAAATTATTTTAAATAGTAGAGACTGATGAAAATCTCAGATTTGCTTAAACAACCCGAATATCGTCAAATACCGACTTTTGTGCGATTTAGGTGCATAGTATGGTTTAAAACCATATTTAGCACCTAAGACTTATTACCTACTGACTTTAAAAATAAAATTTTATACTTTAACAGTAAGTATAAATCTTGAACTCAGATTTCCAAATTTGACCCTTAAAGCATATGTGAAATGACCAAAATGCCCCTACGGTGCATAGTTTGGCCATAAATGATAAAATTCACATATGTATGATATCTTAGTGATATAACTTGTTAAAATAAAAATTTTTACTGATTGTTTTAGACCAGAACCTCAGATTGCTATTTAACCTTCTTTATAAACTTTAAAATGACCAAAATACCCCTACGGGGCTTAAATTGATTTTAAATTCGTTTTGGGAATAATGGAAGATATCTTACTGATATCATAACATATTTAAAGCATATTAACTTGTGGAACTTTTTCATAACTATTTTGGTTACCCGTTATGCATATACGCGTTCGGTACGACTTGTGTAACTAGTTTGCATAAATTAACCGAAATGGGTCAAACCTTATCATTTTTACTTCAAAATCCAGAATGTATTTAGTTACCCAATTTATACAAGTCTTCCTACTTGTTGGGTCTAAAACACATTCTAATCCGGTCTTCGCTTAATCTTGCGTTTTGAACCATAAACCTTTCTTTAAAACTAACCAGTCTAAGTTATAACTTAAATAAGACCCGTTAGGAATCTAATGGGTTATTAAAACCTTCGTTCCAGATTAGGAGCCCAGTAAAAGCTACTTGTACTTGCCTATTTGATATACGGCTGAGAATAAAATTATATTTTAGCACAGGTAAATACTTTTAACTTATTTTCCATTATACGGGCTTGGGATACGGTATTATAATAATACTGCTTGGTCGGGTATGAAATCATTTAATGGGATTGTGATTAATAAATTTACATAACCCGTTTTGATCTGTTTTGTTTGATGCAATGCCTTTGGGGGGTTAATGACCATGTCCTTGATATCCTCGGCTCATTCATTAGAAATGGCCACGGCTTAAGCACGGGGTGTAGGCATACACCTGACAGTTGCGTATGTATAAACGGTATCTCACTCGTGAGGAAACTCCTTGTGGGCCTATACTTGTGGTGTGTCTATTAATCTTGTACCAGCTCTTCTATTCCGGTCCTGAATGGGTGACAAACATATAAATCTGTATACAAGATTATTTTTAAATAATTGTCCCAAGTTATAAAAGATTTTATGCCTTGTGCATCCAAACCAATTTTATGAATACTTTTCAAAAGAGTCAGTTTATGTATTTGGTCCCTACGTGGACTTGTATTTCTCATTTTAGTCCCTATGTGGACAAGTATTTGTTTAAAAGTCCCGTTTAGGGCATCTATGTACTTCTTTCAATTTATGGGATGTTTTATTTTAAAATTTCATTTGTCATTATATATATAAATATATTATATGAAATAAATCAAAAACATCATTCCACTTTAATATTGATCCGCCATTAAACAAAATCTTAAAGGTAAAACCTAGCCCATATGTCATTTTAAGACATGGCCATGATGGTAATTCCTTTTTAAGAAAATAAATCTTTGTTAACATCTGAAAACATGTTAGCACTCCTAACAACAGTGATACGATGAAATCACACTTGTCATCCTTGTATTGGATTTTTCCAATTCCTTATTCTTACCTAGTGATTTAAAACATCCATTAGTGATGAAGTGCCTACGGGCCATAATCATTGTTCTATAAGACAAAAGACAACTGTAGTCTATAACTCCCTGTCAATAAGGGTAATGAACTATGTTCAAACCTAAATGCCTTGATTTTATAAAATCATGGTTTATAAATTAAAATTGTCCTTGTGACTAGGCCTTTTGTATGCCACCCTATTATCCATAGTAGTTTATAACTGGGATAAATTATAACAAAAGTTTAAATAGATTAAACTATCAAATAAACTAATATGATATATAATTACCATGGTTAATAAATCATCAAAGAAAAAGACGATTCCATAATTAGACTTCTGAATAAATCGTTGTCATCATTTTATGTAGCAATCAAGCTACATGGCTGAATCAGATGAGGTTAACAGTCACCCAAGGGAGAGAAATGATACCACCAGAATTAATGTAGCTAGTACAGACCTACAAGAGTTAATAGATAATGCTGTTACTCAAGCCCTTGACAGACAGTTTAAAGAATCAAGTGGTACTCGCACCAGGACCCAGTCTGTACCTCATACGAAACCACCCGCCAAGACTCATACATCTCACCAAGACGATTCTCATCATTCGTCGAATCAAAGAAGCGTTCCATCCAAACGAATTGTGCTCAATTAGGATCCACGTGTTAAGACATGCTCCTATAAATACTTCGTCTCTTGCAAGCCAAAGGACTTTACCGGAGAAAAAGGAGCCATTGATTGTATGACTTGGCTCGATGATATGGATACAGTGGTTGTGCAGAATAGGATATTGTGAAGTTTGTTTCACAATCATTTAAAGGTGAAGCTTTAGCTTGGTGGAGGTCGTTAATCCAAGCTACAGGGAAGATTCCGTTGTATAACTTGACTTGGGATCAATTTGTTGCATTGATCAAGGAAAACTTTTGTCCACAGCACGAGGTGGAGAAAATCGAGACCGATTTCTTGACTCTGGTCATGAAGAACTTGGATTGTCAGGCCTATGTTACAAGCTCCAATACCATGTCCCGTTTGGTTCCTTATTTGGTTACACCGGAACCAAAGCGCATAGCACGTTTTATTGGAGGTCTAGCTCCAGAAATCAAAAGGAATGTGAAGGCATCTAGACCTACCACATACAGGTCAGTGGTAGATCTGTCTCTATCTCTCACACTTGATGCTATCAGAAACAAGTCTGTCAAAGTTTCTGATGAAGGAAAGCGAAAGCGGGAGGATGAGAGTTCTCATCGCTCCGATAAGAAACGAAAGGGGAACTCGGACCATAGGAAGAGTTCTGGGTTTAAAAAGGATACCTAACAGTCGGGTGAGAAGCCCAAATGCAAAACCTGCAAGAAACATCACTTTGGGAAGTGTAGATTCGAGTCGAAATGGCAGTCACAGTCAAAGCCTATTGGATGTGGGATCTGCAAGTCCAAAGAGCATAAGACTTTGGATTGCATGAAACTGAAAGATGCAACCTGTTATGGTTGCAACGAAAAGGGGCAAATTAAGACTAACTGCCCTAAGAATCCAAAGAAGCCTGAAGAGGCTAAGAAGACCAATGCTCGGGTCTTCCAAATGAATGCTCAGGAGGCGGTACAGAACGACAATGTGATAACAGGTACTTTTCTTATCAATGATGTATGTGCTAGAGTTTTGTTTGGTTTGGGTGCAGACAAGTCATTTGTAGACAATAAATTTTGTAAATTGTTAAATCTGCCTGTTAAAACGCTAAACATAAAGTATGAAGTAGAATTGGCCGATGGTACCATAGAGATTGCTTCAACAATCTTAGATGGATGTTTTATATCCATTAGGAATCACTCTTTTCCACTGTCTTTGCTTCCGTTGAAATTAACAGGATTTGATATAGTGATAGGCATGGATTGGTTATCTTCTAACCAAGCCCAAATCATTTGTGATAAGAAGCAAGTGGTTATCAAGACTCCTTATGGTGAGCCATTAACAATCCAAGGAGATATGCAGTATGGATTGTCTAAACAAGTGTCTATGCTTAAAGCATCAAGGTGTTTGAAGAAAGGTTGTGTCATTTACATGGCACAAGTAACCGTTGATGAACCAAAGCCCAAGATCGAAGACATCCCTGTTATTTCTAAATATCCAAATGTATTCCCTGAAGAACTACCTGGTTTACTTCCAGATAGACAAGTGGAATTCAGAATCGATATCATTCCTGGAGCAGCACCCGTTGCAAGAGCACCTTATCGATTGGCACCAACTGAGATGAAAAGAATTGAGAACACAGTTGGATGATTTGTTGGCGAAGGGTTTTATTCGACCTAGCTCGTCCCCTTGGGGAGCGCCAATCCTATTTGTAAAGAAGAAAGATGTCTCAATGCGTTTATGCATTGATTATCACGAACTGAACAAAGTTACTATTAAGAATAGGTATCCATTACCCAGGATCGATGATCTGTTCGATCAACTTCAAGGAGCAAGTTACTGATCGATTTGAGGTCAGGTTACCATCAGCTGAAGGTCAAAACCGAAGATGTGCATAAGACTGCATTCAGAACTCGATATGATCACTACGAGTTCTTGGTGATGCCTTTCGGGCTCACTAATGCACCTGCAACATTCATGGATCTCATGAATCGCGTTTGCAAGCCATATCTAGACAAGTTTGTAATTGTTTTTATTGATGACATACTTATTTATTCGAAGGATCAAGCCGATCATGAAAAACATCTCCTGTGTATCCTTAAACTTCTTCAGCAAGAGAATCTCTATGCCAAGTTTTCAAAATGTGAGTTTTGGCTTCGTGAAGTCCAATTTCTTGGACATTGGGTAAGCGAGTGTGGGATCCAGGTGGACCCCGCTAAGATCGAAGCAATTATGTACTGGCAAGCACCAAAAACACCCACTGAGATTCGCAGCTTCTTGGGTCTAGCAGGATATTACAGGGGTTTCATTGAAGATTTTTCAAGGATTGTTGCACCTCTAACCTTATTAACCTGCAAGAATATGAAGTTTGACTGGGGTCCCAACTCCCAAGCAACAAGAATCTTTTGAGATCCTCAAGCAGAAGTTAAGCAATGCTCCTGTGTTGACATTGCCAGAAGGGATTGAAGAGTTTGTTGTGTACTGCGACTCATCGCACACCGGTATGGGTTGTGTGCTCATGTGGAAAGGCAAGGTCATTGCCTATGCCTCACGTTAATTAAAGGTGCACGAAAAGAACTACACCACCCATGATTTGGAATTTGGTGCCGTTGTATTTGCACTAAAACTTTGGAGGCATTATTTATATGGAACCAAGTGTGTGATTTATTCCGATCATAAAAGCCTTCAACACTTATTCAATCAGAAGGATCTTAACATGAGGCAACGTCGATGGATGGAGACATTAAATGATTATGATTGCGAAATTCACTACCATCCAGGCAAAGTGAATGTTGTAGCTGATGCTCTAAGCAGGAAGGAAAGGGTTAAACCAATAAGAATCAACGCCAAGAGCATCGAACTAAAGAAAAACTTGAATGAGAGGTTGTTAGCTACTCAGAAGGAAGCCGTTTTGGAAACTAACTTTCCGAATGAGAAGTTAGGCGTCACTGCTGATCAATTGTCATATAGCAAGGATGGGATCCTTAGATTAAATGGTCGAATCTGGGTCCCAATCCATGGAGGGCTTAGAGACGTTATCCTTCAGGAAGCTCACAGTTCGAAATATTCAGTCCATCCTGGCAGTGATAAGATGTACCAGGATTTAAAGGCAAATTATTGGTGGATAGGTTTGAAGAAATCTATAGCCACTTATGTGGCTAAATGTCTGATGTGTGCACAGGTTAAAGCCGAACATCAAAAGCCGTCAGGTTTACTGCAACAGCCTGAACTTCCCACGTGGAAGTGGGAAATGGTAACTATGGATTTTATCACTAAGTTACCAAGGACAAAGCATGGGAACGATACGATCTGGGTTATAGTCGACAGGTTGACCAAGTCAGCTCACTTCTTGCCTATTAAAGAAAAACACAGCTCCGATAAGCTAGCTCAGCTGTACGTGGATAAGATAGTATCTCTCAACGGAGTGCCGGTATCTATTATCTCTGATAGGGATACAAGATACACATCGCATTTTTGGAAAAGCTTTTAGCAATCTCTAGGCACTCGTTTAAATTTCAGCACTGCTTATCATCCTCAGACGGATGGGCAAAACGAGCGTAATATTCAAACGCTTGAGGATATGCTACGAGCTTGTGTTATAGACTTGGGTGGAAGTTGGGATGACCATCTTCCTTTGGTTGAGTTTTCATACAATAATAGCTATCACTAGAGTATTCAAGCCGCACCTTTCGAAGCTTTGTATAGGAGAAAGTGTAGAACGCCAGTTTGTTGGGCGGAAGTTGGAGAAACCCAACTATCAGGACCTGATATAGTCCTGGAGACGACGGATAAAATTGTGCAGATCCGTGATAGTCTGAAAGCTGCCAGGGATAGGCAGAAAAGCTACTCGGATAAAAGGCGTAAACCTCTGAAATTCGAGGTAGGTGATAAAGTGCTATTGAAGGTGTCACCCTGGAAAGGGGTGATGTGTTTCGGTAAAAAGGGCAAGCTGAGCCCAAGATACATAGGACCATTCGAGATCATTGAAGAAATGTCTAGTCGATGAGTCGCTAGCAATGTCGCATAAGGACGTGCAGATTGACGAGAGTTTTAAGTTCGTCGAGAAACCTTTGTCGATCGAGGATCGACAGGTTAAAAAGCTTAGAAGAAAGCATGTGCCAATTGTTAAGGTAAAATGGGATGCCCGTAGAGGCCCAGAATACACGTGGGAGGTTGAATCCAAAATGAAACAAAAATACCCTCATTTATTTCAGTAAATCTCGAGGTCGAGATTTCTTTTAAGGGGGTGAGGATGTAACACCTCGCAAAAATCATGTCCAATACAGTGGTGACACGTGTCATAAACCCTGATCGTGATTAAAGATAACTTGAGGGACTAAAACTGTCAAGCAATGTAAAGATGTAATTAGAAGGGCCAAAAGCATCAACTTGGCAAACTTGTGCCTCTGAATGATTTTATATAATGTTCGTATTCGTTATTGAATAAATTGTCGGACCCTAGAAGCCGTTTGCGCTTAAAAAATTAAAAGTTACTAAGCACATGGATTAAAAGTGTCAACATGTTAATTCTTACCTCTGAGTGACCTTTTAACGTTCCCAAAGCTTTGTAATATATTAATATACCCTAATGAACATCAGATATTGATTTATTAAAAGATCCGGTTCAATATTATGGAGTAAATTGAAGTTTCCAAGAACAAGGGTTAAAAGTGTAAAAGTGAGGATTCTTCATTCGGGAACCAATTACAATAGGTCCAAGACATCTTTTTGCATGGCTACACTCCCTAGAGCATCCCAGGCCTGACCATATTGACCATGCATGCTGAAAATGTCAGTTTATCGAACAATGGAAGTGCAGGGACTGAACATGCAAACAAACAAAACAACTTGAAAACGTACACCCTCGCATGGCGCGCCAGGGTTGCCCTGGTCTGGCGCGTGGTGTGACAGAAAGGGTTTTCCAGCCAGACTGCCAGCTGCCCAGCTCTGCAACCTGCAATCTTTTTAAGATCTCTGCAACCGTTTTCGAATCCAACAGCAAGTTTAACTGTTTTGGGAAACCACTAGACACATGTTAACATCATAAAACACATGAGGACACATGGATTGATCTTGTGAAGTGGAAATCATTATAAATAGGCCTCACTTCTTCACTTGAAACTTGCACAATTCAAAGAAATTCACAAACAAACTCTCATCAGAGTTCTCTGGAGCAACCTGGTTATTAAGGAGGATCTAATAGTTCAAACTTTCATGCTAAGGACCATTGTAAGTGTTCTTAGCTTCTGTAGTTAAGCTTTTGCTAGTTTAAGGACCGAAAGTCAAAGTTAGCGTAATTCTGCTTTGACTTGGTGATTAATCATTAACGGTCCAGCCATTTTTCGAATTGAAAGTGGCTTTGTGTTGGTAATTATGTAGGTGTTAAACCCTTAAAAGGGAACCTCCTAATTATCACATTTACTTGGTCAATTGTCGGGTCAAACTTCTTAACAGAAAAGTCAAACGAGTCAGTTTTTGCAAAATAAATCATAACTGATAATGTAGAAGCTATAAATTACATTTTATCACTTAAACAACTTGGTAAATAATATAAAAACATGTTTAGGCATGTTCAACCCGACAATCCTGAGTTTAGGCTTGGTTAGCAACCGAAAGTCGTAAAAGTAGACTTTTGCTTTGACTTTCAGTTCTGACCCAATTTTGCTTAGTTTAGTTATGCCTTAGGGTTCCTTTGGGACCATATAATATGTTAGTATAACTCTCTGAAGTTATACTACATGGTTCCTTCGAAATCATAGATTTCATTCATGTTCCGTTATTTGTTTAAAATTGACCATTTTGCCCTTTTATCATTAAAACGAGATTTTTGAAAATGTGAGAGGATAAAAACCTTTATTATTGATATATTAGTATGTCCTAAAAAATTTGACATCCGTTTCTTGTCTAAAATAAGAGTTATGCACAATATCGTAAAACGAAAGCTTTTTGTTAATTAAATGACATTTTTGGCATAACTCATAATTAAACCCAAATTTTGGCACCAAACTTTCTACCCACTGATGTAATATAATATTTAGGTATTTTTGGTTACTTTTTGTCAAATTTTATAATGACCATAAAATAGAGTTCTTGCATGGACTCGGTTGTTGACGATAATGCCTTTTCATTAATAAAATGAGTTTTATGCATCATTTGCATGTCAAACCTTTTTCTATTGATTTTATACATTAAATAAATTATTTTAAACTATAGAGACTGATCAAAATCTCAGATTTCCTTAAACAACCCGAATATCGTCAAATACCGACTTTTGTGCGATTTATGCGCATAGTATGGTTTAAAACTATATTTAGCACCTAAGACTTATTACCTACTGAATTTAAAAATAAATTTTTATACTTTAACAGTAAGTATAATTCTTGAACCCAGATTTCCAAATTTGACCCTTAAAGCATATGTGAAATGACCAAAATTCCCCTATGGTGCATAGTTTGGCCATAAATGATAAAATTCACATATGTATGATATCTTACTGATATAGCTTGTTAAAATAAATATTTTTACTGATTGTTTTAGACCAGAACCTCAGATTGCTATTTAACCTCTTTTATACACTTTAAAATGACCAAAATACCCTTACGGGGCTTAAATTGATTTTAAATTCGTTTTGGGCATAATGGAAGATATTCTACTGATATCATAACATATTTAAAGCATATTAACTTATGGAACTTGTTCATAACTCTTTTGGTTACCCGTTATGCATATACGCGTTCGGTACGACTTATGTAACTAGTTTGCATAAATTAACCGAAATGGGCCAAACCTTATCATTTTTACTTCAAAATCCAGAATGTATTTAGTTACCCAATTTATACAAGTCTTCCTACTTGTTGGGTCTAAAACACATTCTAATCCGGTCTTCGCTTAATCTTGCGTTTTGAACCATAAACCTTTCTTTAAAACTAACTGGTCTAAGTTATAACTTAAATAAGACCCGTTAGGAATCTAATAGGTTATTAAAACCTTCGTTCCAGATTAGGAGCCCAGTAAAAGCTACTTGTACCTGCCGATTTGATATACGACTGAGAATAAAATTATATTTTAGCACAGGTAAATACTTTTAACTTATTTTCCGTTATACGGGCTTGGGATACGGTATTATAATAATACCGCTTGGTCGGGTATGAAATCATTTAATCGGACTGTGATTAATAAATTTACATAACCCGTCTTGATCTGTTTTGTTTGATGCAATGCCTTTGGGGGGTTAATGACCATGTCCTTGATATCCTCGACTCATTCATTAGAAATGGCCACGGCTTAAGCACGGGGTGTAGGCATACCCCTGACAGTTGCGTATGTATAAACGGTATCTCACTCGCGAGGAAACTCCTTGTGGGCCTATACTTGTGGTGTGTCTATTAATCTTGTACCGGCTCTTCTATTCCGGTCCTGAACTGACGACAAACATATAAATCTGTATACAAGATTATTTTTAAATAATTATCCCAAGTTATAAAAGATTTTATGCCTTGTGCATCCAAACCAATTTTATGAATACTTTTCAAAAGAGTCAGTTAATTGTATTTACCAGTGTAAACTGACGTATTTTCCAAAAAGGTTAAGTGCAGGTACTACGCGTAATGGGCTGGAAACTCCGAGTATTAAATAAAGAGTCTTGCAAGCTTTTAACACTTAAAGTCTGTTGAACAATATTTTCTTTCTGTTTTAGATCCGCCTGTGGATCTACTTACAACCGTTGTGTAATATTTTATTATACTTTCAATTTGGTTTGTAATATTACTTTTAGACTTCCGTTGTGCATTAAACTGTGATTAATTGACTTTGATGGTATCAACTACGTCATGATACTTCCCACCAGTAATACGTGGAAACATCGGGGTTTGACACACACACAGAATGTATGTGTGTGTGTCATGGTTAAAGAGAGGGGGGGGGGGGATTTCCCAAAGTCTCAAACAATTAAAAAATTGCAAAATTGAAGATAAAAAATGAGATGATTTCATTGCATGATTGAGAATTATGAATTATCTAAGCCTACAAATCATAAGGTATGTCATGAAATTTCATATGATGAGTTTTGGTGTAAGTGGGTTTTGATGATATGATGAAATTGATGATGTATTTATGTTTATGATCATCATAAATTACTAGTATATGTAAAATACTTGATCAATTTAGAGATTCAAGTAAATGTTCATACATATCATGAAGCGGGTGTTGATGGTCTGATGGAATTGATGTTATAGTGATGTTAAAATGTGCTTAAAATCATATTTACAAGAAAGTATGAGGTACTTGACTAAATTAGATGTTTGGATGAATGTCCATGTATATGGTGAAATGGGTTTTTACATAGTGATGAAAACCCCAAATTCGTGTATGATAGTTGATGAATTAGCATATGATAATTGAAATTTTATGTTGACTTGATGCTAATAAGTGTATGAATTTGTAAAGATTGAAAGAAACATGGTAATTTTGGTTGTTAATTATGCCATTATGATGGCCTAAGAATGATACCCAAGTATTTGATAAAATACCCAAATGAGTTTCATGAACTTGTTAGTGCATTCATATATGTCAAATGGCAGTTTATTTTTAAAAGTCAAACTAACTTATAATAGAACGGAATGAGAAATATGGAATAAAAGTCCATAAGTTGTGATGGTCATGATGTAGGATGATTAATCTAATCATCTTGTGGATGTTATATGATAGTTTGACTTTTGACAAACTAGGTGAGAGCTTGGAAAGGAATAAGTCAAGTGGGTTAAAGATGCGAGAAAACATGATCGGATACAAGGTAAGTAAAATTTTCACTTCCTAGAATAGAATCACTATTTAAGAAATGAAAAGTAGTGGTTATAAACAATGACTTATTAAAGTCGAGACCCCATGGTGTAAACCATGAACGGGTCAAAATGGATAAAGTATGACGCACTATAGTTAGAAATAAATAATGATTGGCTAAAGTCGAGACCCCATGGTGTAAACCATGAAACAGGTCGGACGAGTAAAATGGTAAGTAACCATGTTTTGGTGATGAACCAATGAATTTTTAAATAAGACCTTCTGGCGTGAACCAAAATGGGTCGAACGAGTAAAAATAAATTCTTGGTGGTAAACCAATGAATTTTCAAAATAAAACTTTCTGGCGTGTACCAAAATGTGTCGAACGAGTAAAAAATGAATTCTTGGTGGTAAATCAGTGAATTTTCAAAATATGACTTTCTAGCGCGAACCAAAATGGGTCAAATTAGTAAAGCGAATTCTTGGTGGTAAACAAATGAATTTTCAAAATAAGACTTTCTGGCGCGAACCAAAATGGGTCGAACAAGTAAAAATGAATTATTGGTGGTAAACTAATGAATTTTCAAAATAAGAATTTCTTGGGCGAATCAAAATGGGTCGAACGAGTAAAAAAGAATTTTTGGTGCTAAAGCTATGAATTTTTGAAATAGGACCCTATTGTGTAAACATAACGGCTCAAATGGGTAAGATGGTAAGTATGCACCTTTTAGCAATAAACAATACGGGTCAAATGGTGATGTTATCATCATTTGGATGATATTTAATGCTTTGTTTGTTAAGTTTCATACTTACAAGTAAACATAATGTATGGGCTTGCATTGCCATGAATTAGTGTATATAATCACAAGTATTGATAACGGGTCATTGCTTTGACCCGCGCAAGGTATGTATAAGGGATTATACTTTCGGTAATGGCTTATGGCCCGACGAAAGATGCCTGGGCCAGATGTGGCTAATAGACTTACCCATATGAGATATATATAGTAGTTGGGTAAAACGACCTTTAGAGCCAATAACATGTCTCTGATGCAAAATTATGGCTAAATGGGTTTTTAACTACCAAACCATTGGAAACTTTTATGTCCTTAGGGACATAATAAATCTAGATAGGATAACGAGCTAAATGTGTCCGTTAGTTTTCATTTAAACTTATAAAAGTTTTTCCGGTTCGTAGAAGGGCTAAAATTTACTAAAACACCCTCTGATAATGGTACGGGCAAACTATCTCCAGGGTATATTTAACAGAACGAGTGTACATGGAACAATCATCAAGGAAAGATGATCATTTCTGTGACATAAGAAAATAGGAGGATACTGCCCCGAAACGGGTTGTTAAGTAATAAACACAAACCGAATAGTAAGAGTGAAAAACTCAAGGAATATGGGTTATAGTTTAATCTAGAGGAATAATCCTCTAAAGAACTAAAATTAAAACGGACAAATTGGATGTGAATTGGATTGTTGAGGAATAAACCTCTAAAGAATAAAATTTGTTTTTCTTTGTTGTTTTAATCGCGTTTGAATGTTTAACTCAAACGCTAATTGTTTTTAGTCTTTATGTTAGGCTTTTACAAAGGCAGGAACCGGACGGACGACCAAGCATGCGAAGAACTGAACACTATTAATCCACTATCTCTTTGGAGACGTTCACAGGAAGGTTGAAGCATGATCATGCACGACAAAGTTTTTGAGTTTAATACTTTAATATCTCCTAAACTTTGAATTAAGTGCATTAATCTGTTATGTCGGTTTGTCTAGGTTATCGGTTAACCCAGACTCTTTAGTTATTCGTTTTGTTTATATAAAAAAAATCTGGGACCAAAGCGTCTGAATATGTAAGATATCCGGTAATAACGGGATAGAGTGTTACAACCCCCAAGATGTCACTAGGCTATAATGCCATGGGCTAAAAAACGGAAATTGCGTGCCGGTATTACTATGTGTGCAAATTTTAAAAGTTAATAGAAATTAACCTATAGTTGAATCATCATCGAATCGAGTTAACTCATAACGTAAAATACCGGTACCAAATAGTACCGTACTGATCAAATTTCAGTACTAATTCGGTACTCATTTTTTGGCATTCAAGATCGGTAACGGTATTTTACTGATTTTTACCTTCAAAGTTTTGTTATGATTATGGTCAAGGAAATTCCATAACTGAAGCTGGTAGTTATCGTTATGGTTAAAAGTAATTCGAAGTGAACCATGAGTTGCACACCCCTTGACGATTTAAACGTCAAATCTGCTTAAATAGTGGTTAAACATGTACGATTCTACCGGTGGCACTACATCTAGTGTCAATTGATGAGCTTGGGCTTCCAATGATGTTATTGTCTTCATTCGGGTTTCTTTCGTTAAAGTGAGATTCTTTTCCTATTCATTTAAACAAGAGTAAATTACAAGTTTTGTCCTTTATGTTTACACCAAATTGTAGGCGCTGTCCTTTTTTCTAAAAGTTTACAGGTGGTGTCCTTTACCTTCCAAAACCTTGCACGTTATGTCCTTTAGGCCAAACCCAGTTAGATATTTTTGTTAAATCTGGTCTTGTGCATTGCACATGAGGGTATATTTGTCAATTCACATTACTAGGGGATATGTGTAAATGGTTAATGTCTAGGGACTACTATGTGATTTAATGAAAAATATATATAATTTAAAAAAAACAATATGCCTATCTAATCACTGCTTTCTTCTTCACTTTTCTCCATACTTCCTCTGACACTTTCAATTAGGGTTTACAACTTTCATCAATGGCGAGCATGTAACAACCCGCGCGTTCGTGCGCTGTTACTACTCGCTATACTCATTACGCCTAGCGCTAGAGATTCGGATCATAATGTAGCCTTATCAAATACATCTCCACTTCGAAGTATTTTTGCATATTACGCATACTTTATCGCTATAACACATCACATCACATATACTAACACTCACGATGACGTTGAGTGAGGACCTATTCTACCCTCCGCGATAGCCGTGATGTGTCACAACGCAATAGCACTCCATCACCTCCTCTCCTATTCCCTATAAATAGCACTTGCCACATCACTTGAATAGTGATGTGACAGCTCTCATCCGACCAGCACGCTTTGGGGCTATTTTCTCTCGATTTCTCGCGATTCTTGTAAGTTTCTACCTCAAATCTTGTACTTCTATGATCTACACGCACTCCTTCATCTTTTTCAACATCAAATCTCACTTTTCCACCGTAAAATCCTCTGATTTGGGGCGTTCTAAGGTGATGTCATCATGGAGTTCTTAGGAATAAGGAAGTGTGGCTTCATCTCATCAAGAACAGTTCAGATCTGATGGATTCCACGGCGTGTAAGCACTAATCTCACCTAGATCTAAGCCGAATCTAAGTATTTCAAGCTTTCATCAAACTTTCTTAACTTTTAACTCAAAACCGATAGAATCGGAGCTCGTTCAGACCTTCAACTCATTCTATAGTGAAGTGTCGGTTTGAGAACTGATTTCTATCGACGAGATGACCGGATAACGGGTTGAACACGAACAACCATCAAGGACAGTTAACTGATCGAACAGGGTGATTCCCATCCGATCTGATGACTTAGCCTTGGTGGGGGTCCATTGTTCATAATGTTGTCACACCGTCTCGATCAAACCGCAAACTTTCAAAATAATCAAGTTCAAAATGATCAGATTCGTTGGGACGGATTGCCGTCCGATCGGATTGTCACACCCCCAAAATCCACACGCGGAGTATCACCGTAGGGAGCGTGACATGACTAGGATCATGCCACCAATCATATTGAACGATATAGTGAAGTAAATGAATGTCCAACCACACAACATAATTGGTGTTCAAAAACAGTTTAACACATCTAAATTATCAGCGGAAGCAAATAGTTCAAAACCCAAATCATAAATTAAAAGTGTTTAAGTTCCTCATGAACACTCAATGTCCATTCTCCACAACGACTCTTCCCTATGCAAGCTCCTGCTAAACCTTGTGACCTGCAAAGCATGTAGTAACGAGTCAACAACAAAGTTGAGCGAGTTCACAGTTGGTTGTCCGTTTTAGAGTTGTTCCAAAAACATAGTTTAATCTTAACCGACTATCCAGCCGTGGGGGTTACCCCATAGTTCGAAAACGTTCATTTGTTAATCCATTTTTACTTCGGCCATTCCAGCCGTGGGGGCTACCCCATGTTCCCAATCTTCGGCTATCCAGCTCGGCACTCCGGCCGTGGGAGTTACCCCATGTTTAAACTACCAGACTCGTTACCATATCGACTACTAACGTTCGTCATGTTTATGTGCCCTCGTCAATGTCTATCATCATTGACGTGCCTAGTTCATTAGTCCACGCCCGTCCTCTGCGGCACGGTGTGAGGTTTGTTAAACCTAATAGCGCTATTTAACTAATGACCCGTTCACCATTGGGCTCGGCGATTAAGTCGATATAAAAGGAGGGACTTCGTTGATAGAGTTCTAGTCTAGTAAATCTAAATCCGTCCCAACAGGACGAGGAATCTACACTCTTGAACACGTCCCAACAAGACGAGGAAATCCCTATTCCTTAACCCATTCCCAATCCCACCGGGAATTACCATGCTTTGTAGAAAAGTGTGAACTCACCTTAGGTTAGCTCGGCAGATAAGTAAGCGTTGATTGAGCTGCTAGTGGTCAACCACACCCTAACATGGTTACCATACAAGTCAGGTCTAGGTTCAAGTGGTGCACATAAGTTTTACGCATAAACTAACAGGTTACAACACATAATGAGCATGGCAAGCATATTCAACACGTTAACAGTCAAGTGCATAACATATCCGAACTTGTGCGACTCAAATGATTGAGCTCGCACAAGTGTAATGGCCCAACAGCCTTGTGCGATTCACCAATTGGAGCCCAATCATACCCGGTCCAACCTGTTGTGCGTCCAGCACAACCTTGTGCGACTCACAACGGGTTGTGCGATCTAAAACATACCCGGCCCAATAATCATAAGTAACCCAACATGTACACGACCCAAACAATTAAACCGAATCAACTTGTGCGGTCCGTCTAATCTTGTGCGATCCAGGACAGCTTGTGCGACTGGATATTGGGCTTTAAGGCCCAACAGCATAATAAGACTCAACAAATGTGTGTGGCCCAAGACTTGTGCGATCGGCACCACCTTGTGCGATCCACTTGTCTTGTGCGATCATGCATTTTCTAAGTTGTACTTTGTGCTTAAACAATTGTATCCCAACCTATCTTGTGCGACTGCCTTGTGAGATCAGATCAGATCTTGTATGATCTGATCTTGTGCGATCAAGGAAGTCATGTGCGATCAGTTCATTATCCCAAAAATCATGCAATCAGTTACCTAGTTTCCATTTATTTTGCAAGACTAATTCCAACAGTTTCTATCTTTACCTTAATCGATCAAATAATGGTTTTCATCAATAATTTCCTTATGAACCCTAACCATATTCAAAGCATAAACAACATCTATAATTTTTAAACTATCATCAAGCAAACAATCCGAGAAACATAAACATGATGGCTGATTAACATCTATTTGATTCTAGATCAATATCATGCAGATCCTATTCATATGAGCATCATCAAATCAACACAAGTTTCACAATCATCATGTAGGTTCAGTTCAATCATACATTGCTTATTCATGCATTACTACAACATTACGAATCATTGATCAATCATACGAACATCCTGGCTATCACATAAAATCATGGCAACCATAATATAATCCAACAAAACAATAATCACTAACCGGTTAGAAGGTAGAACGAAGGGGGATCCGAACAAGAAAGTCTTCGATGGGGAGGGGGTGTTGCCGTCGGCTTTGAGAGGAGAGAAAGAGAGAGTAGGGTTTGTGTGTTGTGTTCTTTTGCAAACAATGAGGAAGCAAAACCCCATAAGGGTTATGTGTGGGTTTAAATAGGGGAGTGGGCCGAACCATTTACATGGGCTGCCCTTTGGTTTAATTACAAAAGGTGTGGGCCGAGAGTTGTGTGGAACCAAAGCCCAAAGGCTTGTGCGATCGGATTAATGTTGTGCGGTTGGGTTCATGTTGTACGATCACATTATATCTATACATACATTACACACATTCACATAGTATAATAAACATTCCATTAAAACCACCTATCACGTAATAACATATTGTCCAAACGAGTTACATCAAAGCATAACGAAAAGTTCTGAAATGCGAGTTGTCACATTATCCCCAAGTTGAAAGAAATTTTGTCCCGAAATTTAGCACGTACTCACTGAGGAAGCTAGATAAGTTATATGGTTTCCTGGTTTTCCTGGGGTGTCACATCCTTCCCCCGTTGGTTTGGAATTTCGTCCCGAAATTCCGTAATAGCTTCAGCCTCAGTAGTGGTTTCACTATTCTCGAACAGCTGGGGATACTTGTGGTTCATCTGGTCTTCTCGTTCCCAGGTGAACTCTGGGCCACGACGGGAGTTCCAACGAACTCGAACAAGGGGTATTCTGGTGCGCTTGAGAACCTTAACATCTCGGTCAGTAATCTCTACTGGTTCTTCGACGAATCACAGCTGATCGTCGATGGTGTGTTCTTTGAGAGGAACAATGTGGGTCTCATCTGACAGACACTTCTTCAGATTTGACACATGGAAAACGTTGTGAACTCCACTGAGTTCTTTAGGTAAATTCAATTTGTAGGCCACCTTGCCTATTTTCTCAATGATTTCGAAAGGTCCAACATAGCGTGGATTCAGCTTGCCCCGCTTGCCAAAGCGAACTACACCTTTCCAAGGTGAGACTTTAAGTAGTACTCGATCCCCAACCTGGAACTCAAGTGGTTTCCTGCGCTTATCAGCGTAGCTTTTCTGACGGTCATGAGCTGCCGCCATTCGTTTCCGTATCTGAGAAATCTTTTCTGTTGTGTCTACGACGAGTTCTGGGCTAGTGATTTGGCTGTCTCCAACCTCTGCCCAACAAAGTGGTGATCGGCACTTTCGTCCGTACAAGGCCTCGAATGGAGCGGCCTGGATACTGGTGTGGTAACTGTTGTTATACGAAAACTCCACTAACGAGAGGTGTCTTTCCCAGCCGTTACCAAAGTCGATTACAGATGCTCGAAGCATGTCTTCAAGAGTTTGAATGGTGCGTTCAGACTGCCCATCCGTCTGTGGATGATACGCCGTGCTCATGTCTAGTCGAGAGCCAAAGGACTTGTGCATAGCTTGCAACAACTCAGATGTAAAACGTGAGTCACGATCAGAAATGATGGAGGTTGGCACCCCGTGCCTCGAGACTTCTTCATTAAGATAGACATCTGCTAGAGTATAGAACTTATCCGTTTCTTTGATAGCCAAAAAGTGTGCAGACTTGGTCAGTCGATCCATGATCACCCAAATGGTATCATTTCCGCGTTGAGATCTAGGCAGGCCAGTAACGAAATCCATGGAAATTTGCTCCCATTTCCATGTCGGTATCTCTGGTTGTTGAAGTAGGCCTGATGGTTTCTGGTACTCGATTTTGACTCTCGCACAAGTCAGACATTTACTAACATAGGTTGCTATGTTGGCTTTCATACTAGGCCACCAATACGTAGTCTTGAGATTGTGATACATCTTATCCGAACTAGGATGTACCGAGTAACGAGACTTGTGTGCTTCATCCATCACAAGCTCAAGTAGATTACCATAGAGTGGGACCCAGATGCGCCCTGTTAAGTTATAAGCACCGTCTTCCTTTTGTTCTAACCGTTTCTTCGATCCTCGCAGGGACTCAGCCCTGATGTTCTCTGCTTTCAGTGCTTCGACCTGAGCATCACGAATTTGAGCGGGAAGGCTAGAGTGAATGGTAAGCTATAACACACGTACACACTTAGGTTTTGTTTCCTTACGACTGAGGGCATCGGCCACAACATTGGCTTTGCCTGGATGGTACTTAATTGCGCATTCATAATCATTCAGGAGTTCGACCCATCGACGCTGCCACATGTTCAACTCCTTTTGTTCGAAGATATGCTGGAGACTCCTGTGATCGGTGTAGATGGTGCATTTGGTACCGTACAGGTAATGCCTCCATATCTTGAGTGCAAAAACAACAGCTCCCAGCTCCAGATCATGAGTAGTGTAGTTCCTTTCGTGAACCTTAAGTTGGCGCGATGCATAAGCAATGACTTTATCCTGTTGCATTAACACACAACCAAGTCCTTGGATGGACGCGTCGCAATATACCACAAAATCGTCTGTGCCTTCAGGCAATGAGAGGATAGGTGCGCTACAAAGTCTCTCCTTTAAGTGCTGAAAAGCGGATTCCTGTGCATCACCCCAACGATAAGTGACACCCTTCTGGGTCAGTGAAGTGAGAGGTTGCGCAATCTTCGAGAAATCCTTGATGAATCTTCTGTAGTAACCCGCCAAACCCAAGAATTGGCGAATTTCTGTTGGTGTTCTAGGTGCAGGCCAATTCCTGATTGAGTCAACCTTGGATGGATCTACATGAATCCCATCCTTGTTTACCACGTGGCCTAAGAAATGGACTTCACGAAGCCAAAAGTCGCACTTTGAAAACTTAGCATACAGCTGCTCTGCTCGAAGAAGTTCCAAAATAAGTCGTAGGTGCTGCTCGTGTTCCTCCTGACTTTTGGAATAGATTAGGATGTCGTCGATAAACACAATAATAAACCTATCCAAGTAGGGTTTGCACACTCGGTTCATAAGATCCTTGAAAACCGCAGGTGCGTTTGTCAACCCAAAAGGCATAACCAGGAAATCGTAATGTCCATAACGAGTTCTGAACGCTGTCTTGGAGATGTCCTTGCCGCGGACTCTCAGCTGGTGATATCCCGATCTCAGATCAATCTTTGAATAAAAGCTCGACCCTTGCAGCTGGTCGAACAGGTCATCAATACGCGGAAGAGGATAACGATTCTTCACGGTCACCTTGTTGAGTTCACGATAGTCTATACACATTCGAAAGGTACCGTCCTTCTTCTTCACAAACAAGACTGGAGCTCCCCAGGGCGAAGAGCTAGGACGAATGAAACCCTTGTCCAAAAGCTCTTGTAGTTGTGTAGACAGCTCTTCTAGTTCTGATGGGGCTAAGCGATATGGTGCACATTGGCGCTGCTCCAGGGGCTAGCTCGACTTGAAACTCGACCTGACGATGAGGCGGAAGACCCGGTAATTCCTCAGGGAATACCTCAGGAAAGTCGCGTACAATCAGAATATCTTCCATCTTCTTTTCCTTCGTCGCGGTATCAGTAACGAGAGCCAGAATAGCAGTGTGACCCTTTCGCAAACACTTCTGAGCCTTAAGAAAGGAGATGATGCCCACGACAGCACCACTCTTGTCACCACGAATAACGAGAGGTTCCTCACCAGAACGGGGAATACGAACGATTTTCTCCTTGCAAAGAATCTCCGCTTGATGTCGAGATAACCAATCCATCCCAATAACAATGTCGAAGCTACCAAGAACGATGGGGACAAGATCGATAGAGAAAGTCTGACCAGCAAGAACAATATTACAACCCTTAACTATGTGTGTGGCTTCAAGACTTTTACCATTCGCTAGTTCTACAATGTGCTTGGTGTTCAAAAGTGTTGGAGTACGCTTAAGCATCTGACTAACTTTTAAAGACACGTAACTAGTATCGGTACCCGAATCGAATAAAACAGAAACATAGAAGTCGTCCAGTAGGAACTTACCCGTCACGACATTGGGATCGTTCCTTGCATCTCCTTGACCAATCACGAAAGCACGACCCCTAGCACCATTGCCACCGTTGTTACCCCCATTGTTTCCATTCCCCTGGTTGTTATTATTGTTGTTGTTCTGATTCTGGTTCAGCTGGGGACAGTCTCTCTTGAAGTGGCCTTCAGCACCACATTGAAAGCACCCTTTGTTGTTACCTTGTTGTTGCTGCTGCTGGCGTTGATTCGGTGGGGTTTGCTGTTGCTGCCGATTCTGATTCGCGGGGTGCTGACTCCTATAATCCCTTGCGATGTGACCAGGCTTGTTGCACCGATGATAGTTGCCTCTACTACATGGTCTGCTGTGGTGCAAGTTACAACGATTGCATTTGGGGTGATTCCCCTTGTATCCACCCTGCCCTTGACTCCCAGAAGACTGCTGACTGGGGCTCCTATAGTACTCAGTCCTTCGCTGCTATGATTGAGACTGAACAGAAGTTGAACCCTTGCTTGAATTTCCATCCCACTTGCGCTTGTTGTCGCTAGGAGCCTCTGAAGTAGCTGTAGCACTGATACGCTTGGGCAGCCTATTTTGCTCAACTGCCTGATCCGTGAGACGATGAGCTAGTCGTATGACTTGCTGAATAGTACCAAGGTTAGCCGCAGTCACATGGCTTTGAATTTCTGGCACTAGACCCTTGAGGTACAGCTCAATACGCTTGATGGGAGGATCCACCATAGTAGGACACAAGATAGCTAATTCGTTCGATCTCTTTGTGTATGCCTCGATTTCAGACCCCGTCATCTTCAAATTGAAAAATTCTACCTCTAGCTTGTGGATGTCATCCCGACTATAGTACTCCTCTTTGATCAGCTCTTTGAAGTCGTTCCATGGGGTGGCATTAGCAACCGCCAGCCCTAGCAGTTGAACCTGTGCCTTCCACCAGGTTAACGCAGCACCTTCGAGTGTTCCAGTAGCAAACTTTACCCTACGAGCCTCAAGGCATTCACACATCTCGAAGACATATTCGAGCTTCTCGAACCAGTGGTGGAGACCTACAGCTCCTTCTGTACCACTAAAGGTACTAGGTCTATAGTCCATAAAGGTCTTGAATGTACACGCGGGAGGCTGAGCATGCTGACCTATCATGCGAGAAAGAAAAGAAAATCTTAAGCACGAGGGTTGGTTCACGAGAGTAGGATCTAAACATCCTAGGGTAGGTCGAAATGGTAGGTTATACCTCCTGCAGGGATAGCTGTGAGTGCCTCAGCAACTCGTTCATTTATTAGAGCCGTTAGCTGGGCTTGAGTCAAGTTCAGACGTCCACTCATGATCTTCATATCGAAGGAAACACAAGTAAGAAAGGTGTCGCGAAAATGCGTAAGCATGGGATGACAGAAGAGAGTAAGCACACGGGGTTTAAATCAGCAGTTGTTACACTAACTAAACATACCATGATCAATGTACTACTTAAACTAACAGGCAGGCAATACAATTACAAACCATATCACCTATTGTGTTGAGTCTTGCACGTGGAGCGAAGTGTCGTTGTGGATAGTTGAGCACTGTACAGGTTATAGTCTGGTTTTGTCAAAAAGTTTTTCCCCTTTTTAAAACCGAGTTCACTATAACTAATGGCTCTGATACCAATCTGTCACACCCCCAAAATCCACACGCGGAGTATCACCGCAGGGAGCGTGACGTGACCAGGATCATGCCACCAATCATATTGAACGATATAGTGAAGTAAATGGATGTCCAACCACACAACATAATTGGTGTTCAAAAACAGTTTAACATATCTAAGTTATCAGCGGAAGCAAATAGTTCAAAACCCAAATCATAAATTAAAAGTGTTTAAGTTCCTCATGAACACTCAATGTCCATTCTCCACAACGACTCTTCCCCATGCAAGCTCCTGCTAAACCTAGTGACCTGCAAAGCATGTAGTAACGAGTCAACAACAAAGTTGAGCGAGTTCACAGTTGGTTGTCCGTTTTAGAGTTGTTCTAAAAACATAGTTTAATCTTAACCGGCTATCCAGCCGTGGGGGTTACCCCATAGTTCGAAAACGTTCATTTGTTAATCCATTTTTACTTCGGCCATTCCAGCCGTGGGGGTTTACCCCATGTTTAATCTACCAGACTCGTTACCATATCGACTACTAACGTTTGTCATGTTTATGTGCCCTCGTTAATGTCTATCATCATTGACGTGCCTAGTCCATTAGTCCACGCCCGTCCTCTGCGGCACGGTGTGAGGTTTGTTAAACCTAATAGCGCTATTTAACTAATGACCCGTTCTCCATTGGCCTCGGTGATTAAGTCGATATAAAAGGAGAGACTTCGTTGATAGAGTTCTAGTCTAGTAAATCTAAATCCGTCCCAACAGGACGAGGAATCAACACTCCTGAACACGTCCCAACAGGATGACGAAATCCCTATTCCTTAACCCATTCCCAATCCCACCGGGAATTACCATGCTTTGTACAAAAGTGTGAACTCACCTTAGGTTAGCTCGGCAGATAAGTAAGGGTTGATTGAGCTGCTAGTGGTCAACCACGTCCTAACATGGTTACCATACAAGTTAGGTCTAGGTTCAAGTGGTGCACATAAGTTTTGCGCATAAACTTACAGGTTACAACACATAATGATCATGCCAAGCATATTCAACACGTTAACAGTCAAGTGCATAACATATCCGAACTTGTGCAACTCAAATGATTGAGCTCGCACAAGTCTAATGGCCCAACAACCTTGTGCGATTCACCAATTGGAGCCCAATCATACCCGGCCCAACCTGTTGTGCGTCCAGCATAACCTTGTGCGACTCACAACGGGTTGTGCGATCTAAAATATACCCGGCCCAACAATCATAAGTAACCCAACATGTCAACGACCCAAACAATTAAACCGAATCAACTTGTGCGGTCCGTCTAATCTTGTGCGATCCAGGACAGCTTGTGTGACTGGATATTGGGCTTTAAGGGCCAACAGCATAATAAGACTCAACAAATGTGTGTGGCCCAAGACTTGTGCGATCGGCACCACCTTGTGCGATCTACTTGTCTTGTGCGATCATGCATTTTCTAAGTTGTACTCTGTGCTTAAACAATTGTACCTCAACCTATCTTGTGCGACTGCCTTGTGCTATCAGTTCAGATCTTGTATGATCTGATCTTGTGCGATCAAGGGAGTCTTGTGCGATCAGTTCATTATCCAGAAAATCATGCAATCAGTTACCTAGTTTCCATTTATTTTGCAAGACTAATTCCAACAGTTTCTATCTTTACCTTAATCGATCAAATCATGGTTTTCATCAATAATTTCCTTATGAACCCTAACCATATTCGAAGCATAAACAACATCTATAATCTTTAAACTATCATCAAGCAAACAATCCGAGAAACAGAAACATGATGGCCGATTAACATCTATTTGATTCTAGATCAATATCATGCAGATCCTATTCATATGAGCATCATCAAATCAACACAAGTTTCACAATCATCATGTAGGTTCGGTTCAATCATACATCGCTTATTCATGCATTACTACAACATTACGAATCATTGATCAATCATACGAACATCCTGGTTATCACATAAAATCATGGCAACCATAATATAATCCAACAAAACAATAATCACTAATCGGTTAGAAGGTAGAACGAAGGGGGATCCGAACAAGAAAGTCTTCGATGGGGAGGGGGTGTTGCCGTCGGCTTCGAGAGGAGAGAAAGAGAGAGTAGGGTTTGTGTGTTTTGTGCTTTTGCAAACAATGAGGAAGCAAAACCCCATAAGGGTTATGTGTGGGTTTAAATAGGGGAGTAGGCCGAACTCTTTACATGGGTTGCCCTTTGGTTTGATTACAAAAGGTGTGGGTCGAGAGTTGTGTGGAACCAAAGCCCAAAGGCTTGTGCGATCGGATTAATGTTGTGTGTAACACCCTTATTATTATTTAACGGTTTAACGTATAATTTACGAAAAACAATCATGTAATTAAGATTACATATACATAGAAGTTTAGAAAATAATGTAATTAAGTCGTCATTTAAATGTAACAACGAAACGTCGTGCGGAAGCTTATTTCTTGATCGTGTTCGGTTCTTCATTGTGCTTGATCGTCCTCCGGTGCTAAAATTTTACCTGAAACTCATAAAACATGAATTGGATTAGTCATACGTAACTTAGAACGTATTTAAACGGTTTCGCAATGCATCAACGGTTAAAATAAATGATTTTCGCGAAACTGACACATGCTCGCGTAGCGCTAGCACATGCTCGCGCTACGCTAGCACCTGTTTTCGACAGAATGTTGTTTGCTGGTGCTGCAGATTCCCAGCATGACCCAATTTCACGGAAACGAGCATAACTCTCTCGTTTTTAATCCGTTTTACCCGATTCTTTTTCCTACGCGTCCGTAATTTAATTCTCCATCATATGAAATTAAAATTTAACATCCGACATAATAAAATTTCAGACTTTTAACTCTTCGGCTTATTTCCCTTTTTACCAAATTTTGACCCGTTCATGATTCTATCATCAACCATGTTTATTTGATCTTTAAACTTATGAAATTCCTAGTTTCAATGTCTCCTATCATGTTAATCTCAAATCACGGGTTTCTTACATAAAAAAAACCCGTTTACGCTCAAGTGCTTATTTTGACCCGTTAAGGGTATTTAAGCACTTTCAAGCCTAAAATCACTTTCGATTGCTTCTAGCATTCCATCACCACATTTCTCATCCTATAATCTTCCACCACAACTGTATTTATGGTGGGTTTAATGTAGTGATCTATATAAACCAAATTTTACCTCTCGAATCATTATTTTACGGCAAAAACTCAAATAGTGCCATTTGACTAATACAATACCTCTTTCAGATTCTATACTTATTTTAAGTATTTACCTAATCATAAAACTCGTTTCCAAACAACCTTTAAGGGTTGTTTGTTCAATTTAGCCTACAAGGGAGTTTTGGTCCTTTTACGACGAAGGACTCTCTCTCAAATTATTCGACCAAAATAGCACTTTTAACTACAACATAATTATGCGTACCTGGCCCAGATCAACAAGTAGACCCGATTTATACCTCGTTTTCATTATCACACCATCAATGGTGATGCAATTATCCGATTTGCTAATCGGCCCTGTTAACATAAGACTTGACAACCACATTAGTCGATATTGTCAAATGGTGTTATCGCCACCATTCGACCCGTTTGGACTATATGCCCAACATTATCTATTTAATCAAAAACATCGTTTTTGATCTCCAATTCATACATCCATCCCATCCCGGATTTTATTACCATACCCTTTTTCTTTTACACTCTTTTCTTACAATTTCAACCTATTTCGGCTTACGCCATGGGTATCCTTTTAACCATGATTTACATTAGTCGATACTTGACAAATTTCCATATTCCCATTATTATCGTTATCACGTTTACAACGTATCGAATAAACCGGTATTCTACATAAGTGTGTAAATTACACTTACCTCGCATCCACGCCACACTTTTCTTTCCGTACTTGCTTCGTTTGACCCGCTCACTCATCAAGCTTCCCCTAGCTTGTTAAGCGCCAACTATCATTCATTATTCACAAGGTTGTTAGATTAGTCATTCCAAATCATGACTTTCACACCTTATGATTCTTTGACTATTTTTCTCTTTAAACTCATGAAATTCATCATTTCATCTTATTATTCAAAAACCCATTTCATGGTAAATATGATTTATGTACCCAAACACCTAAATTGTTCAAGTACTTAGTCTTTACTAACTAATATGATGATTCTAATCACAAGTTTGACACTAACATCATCATATCATAAAAACCTATCTCAATCTTGTATGAACAAATACCTAATCATGTAATTTGTTCAAGTACCTTGTTCTATTATCAATTATAATGGTTTTTAAACACAAGGTTATCATCATCTTCATTATTAAATCAAAACCCACTTAGCACATACAAGGGTCTTCATCAAATCCTTTGTTTCTAGTGCTAATTCATCAAGTTTTCATCTAGTGTTCATTTCTAAACATGAATTTCATACCATATCACTCATAAACTCAACATTCATTTACGAATTCTGATTTTGAGTGTTCATCATAGATTCCAAAACATTACCAAATTATAAAATTTGACATACCTCACGATCCCCTTGACTTGGTGATCGTTTGTAAGTGATCATGCATTTGATTTGAGCTAGTTTTGACCTTCAATTTGGTGAATTAGCTTGAGTTAGGGTTTTGGCTTCTCCTTGCTTCCCCTGGCCTCTTTCACGCACACACACTCACACACTAGTTTGTGTGTAGGGTTTTTAATTAAAATAAATATTAAGTTTCAATCTTCCTCTTTTGGCCCCTCAAGTTTGGTTAGTTAGTTAGGTAGGGTACAACCCACTTATTTCTAATAATGTTCCCCACTTATTAACTAGGTTAAGCATTCCTAATTAAATTAGTGGGCTCGGGGATTCTATGACTAAGTTTATCTTGAGTCCCGTTAACTCGGGCCTTTTTATCCATTTTAATTTCCTCAAAAGGATTTGTTCACTTTTTATTTAATATTAGGTTTATTTAATTAAATCCTAATATTTACCGGGTTACTTTTACCACTAACGGTACTTTACCCGTCTTTTAGTATTAACGTGGTTTGATTACCAAACCCGTTTTTGGGGTGTTACAAGTCTACCCCCTTAAAGAGGTTTCGTCCTCGAAACCTTTTCTTACATAATTCATTGAGTTTAAATTCAATGTATTTGAGCCGAGAAATCTTTTAAACAATACTTATACTTTTATCCAAATGTTAGTATTACCAGAAAAGTATGGTAACATCTTTTTGGTTATTATTCGTCTACATATCTCCTACGACATAGTGCAACTCGAAATAACGTAATCTCGTTATTTCCACTAGTTTAGTTACTTAGCGATATTCATCACTTTCATATACTATCGAATTCTTTATGGATCAGTTACTTTGACCCGTTTAAAGGTCTTTAGTGAAATCTTTCACTTTTAGCAACAAATTCTTTTGTTTTCAAATTTATTTATTCGGTTCAGTTATACCGAATCCACCGTTTTCAAGCAAACCAAATTTCTTGACTTGAATTGTTGACCTTAACCGGTCTCACTAACTAGACTTATTAGTCTAGTTACTTTTTACCGCTCGCTTGGTTATAATGTGATTCTACTTCACATTGCATCTCTTGACCGTGATCATGTCACATCATGTTTAATTTATATCAACCTTTCATTATTGAAAATATCACTTTTCGAATATATTGTCTTGCGCCTATCAGTGTCAGGACTTGTATCTTTCATGCTTATTATTTAAATTCCTATCAGAATTTATGTTTGTAAAAACGTTATTTCTTACTAAAACCGAAGTTTTAGTTTTAGGATCTTCTCTTTAACTATTGTCAATTACCCATACCAGGATATTGACAACCCATAATTTATTGTTTTCCGTTCTCGTTTTACGCGGGGAATCATAACAAGTTCCATCATCTTACACTACTGACCCGTAAGTTCCTTCACTTAACCTCGTAGGCTATTTCCTTAAGCTTTCACCTCTTTAAGGCGAGGCCCTTATTATCCATTTGCTTCAATTTATGACTCGTGGGTCATTTTGGCCCCGTAGACCTTTACACTAATTAATATCCCGTAGGTTATGATGATCCCGTAGATCATCTTTTATTCTAGTCTTTATTCAACTGTCTATTTATACATATATAGCTTTAAAGCATCCTTTGTTATGTTTGGAATCATTTAATTTTACTTTTGAACTTTAGTTGACCTTGACCGTAGTCTAAGGTTTCATTTGTTTACTTTCGGACTCTCCTTCCGACTTTACGACTTCTAGCGTCATTTACACGTCGGTTTGTCTTACGCTTACCATTACCCGTGTAACATCTGTGCTTGTAATCATTGTGAACAGTTCTATTATCAATAAAACAATGTTATTTTATCCCAATGTTTGTTTGGTTATGTTTTACATTTTTCATGTTTTGACTTTTATTCAATTTCAAACTCTATATCACTTTCTAGAGAGTTATACGCAAAACTGGTGCGTAAACGTATTCAGTTTAATGCAAAAAATACTCCGGAACATCAACATATACTCAACATACCTTAAATAACCTTTACATAACTTAGAAATAAGTTTTGAAGGCTTTGGTATGGCAAAAACAAGTTAATTCGCTTACAGGGACTAAACTTGACAAACTGCGAAAGTATGCCAATTTGAACAGTAACGAACATTCCGGAATATGACCATAAGTTAAACACACCTTAAATATCCTTTATGTAGCTTAGAAATTGGCTTTGTGGGGTTCGGTGTGCTAAAATAAACTTTTGGGTCATTCAGGGACTAAAAGCGTCAAAAAGTGCACAAGTTTGCACTTTTGCGCATAACTCACGTTCTGAAAACATCCGGACATCCAAAAATTTATGTAAGCACTAAAATATTTTATTTTAGTGTTTGGCATAAGAAAAATCCATTCGTCGCGTCATTTGGATCGTTTTTCGCGCTTGTTCGCATTCCGTCGTAATTAAGCGAACATCGCGTTCGTACGACCAAACGAACCAACATCCGACATATTTTTGAGCATGTATCATGTCCACAATGTTTAGGCATCATTTTAGGTCCTTAAAGTTGGCTTTACGGGCCTTAGAAGTGTCGGAAATGGCCTTAAACACGTGCAGGGACCAAAACTATCATTTCTGAAAGATTAGTTCTGATCAGACATGGCCATGCGGCCCGCGTCAGTCTGGTGTGCATCTTCACGCGGCCCGCATCAGGCTCCCAGAACAGATAAGATCGATTACTCAGCAGATTCCAGCTGTTTATCCCACAACCACACACTCACACTTGCCATTTCAGCTCATTAGGGCCATTTTTAGTTACCACAACTTTCCAACAAGTGTACGCACGAGATTCGATCACGTTATTCAAGAAACGATCTTAACGGTTCGGGAAAAACTATAAATACCCCACCCCCATTTGCTTCAAACTCACTAGAATCTGATCTAATGTGCTCTAAGTTGAAACCTTTGTTTCATACCTGAGCTATTTTGATCTAGATTAGCATTCGGGGACCCTTCGTAAGTATTCCTTCGTTCTTTTATTGCTTTTCGAGTCCGAAAGTCAAACTTTGTTTGACTTTCTGCATTGACCAGTTTATGGTCAATGCGAAGTTCGTTTGAACTTCGCAACGTGATTGTAATCACGATGGTTATAGTCCCTTGTGACTATGCCTAATGATTACCACGTTGTCTAGGGTCGTAAGGGTAAGCGATCTAATAAATCGCTTATACCTTCGAACCCGACCCATTTGGTCGATCATTAGGATCCGACCAAACACATTAGGTGACCATAGTATATAGGGAATAACCCTACGAGGTTATACCTTATGGTCGCTTCGTTTAAGTAGTTGTATGATAGGTAGTTTATATGCCTTAGGTAAATTACCAAAATACCCCTTTGATGCCAAAATTCGTTTTAAACATATGTAACATAACTTTTGACATCTAAACTGATTTGACAACCATATTAGACATGTTAAGGCATATTTTACTTGTCATAGGACTAGTTAGGCGTTCCGAACGCGTTTTACGCGAACGACGCGTTAAAGTAGCATAAGCTACCTAAACGGGTCGTAATGGGTCACAAACACTTAGGTTAAGTTTCGTTTTAGTATGTGGGCTTTGTTAAACCATATTACACGAGTCTCCATACTCGTTTGGTTTACGAACCCTCATTCTATCCGATCCTCCGATATTAGGTCTGGTTTATTAACATAGTTACCTATATTAGGCGCCGTTTGATTCCGTGATCTCTAGCATTGCTTGGTGGTTATCTTAGGACTTCTGAGCAATCTCAAGTGAGTACATAGACCCCTCTTTTACTGTTTCCCAAACTATTTTGGGGTGAAACACATGTGCCTACTTGTTACTTTCATGCTTTCCTGTTTTCACATCATATACCTGCTATGTTCGTTAGTACATTATAGTACATGATTTCATTACATTTCATGCTATGTATGCCCATTGTGTGCGTACTTAGTACATCGTTTTACATTACATTTCATGCTATGTATGTCCATTGTGTGCATACTTAGTACATTGTTTTACATTACATTTCTGCTATGTATGTTGACTGATAGCATGCTAGCACATTGATTTACATGACTTTTCTGCTTTGTATGTTAACTTAGCATACTTAGTACATTGTTTTCATATGACATGTATACAACTGCTATAACATTTGGTTTGCACAAACGAGACTTATATACGTTCATTAACATTTGCTACGCCGCTCGGTAGTAAGTAGTGGTACCATAGGACTTGACAAATCCCATTCCTGACATCCCGGGTTTGTTTGGATGTAAGGAATGACTGAATCCGAAAACATTTTTTTTGATAACCTTGACTGAAAGGGTTATCCGATTGTCTCAAGGCTTGAATGTATGTGTTAACTTACCACATAAATGTTTGTATCAATGTAACATGCATTACTTTGCAAAACATAACTTTTTGATATATTCAAAATACTTTGTTTTGTACATTTCTACATTTGGATCATGTGACAATACTTTACTTACAATACATAACATTTGTTACACATTACTTGACTACTTTTGGACTATTAACATTTGATATGATTTATACAAGGACTTTTGACAATTGGCTTAAACATAGACTTTATACATTGTTGGTTTGTTTAAGTGACTTAAGTAACGAGATGTGAGTATTATGATACAAGCATGGTGGATACGCCGCTGGTACTTCCTATATATAAGTGTTTGTATTATATTACATATCATAGCGTTATTTAAATCATTTAGTTTGGACTTATACATATTACACAAGTAACACGATTTTCTTACAAGACTTTGGTTTACAAACAATTTACTTTATATAACTCATTTTACTTGGTTATACATTTAACCATACATTATTCTCTTATTTATACATATCATCTGAACTTATTGTTTTTCAAACGATTTACAAAACAAATCAATTTACAAGGTTCATGACTGACTTTTGTTAAACAACAACTTCTTCTTAAACATAAGTCATGAATCCTATTTTCACAAAACCTACGTATCTCACAGGCATTTTTATGTTGACGTACCTATTTTCACATGTGTTTTCAGGAGCTTTTCCGTAGGATGATGATCGTGACACTAGGGCGGACCTGTGCCTTAGAGACATAAAATGAAGATAGACTTAGTTTAATTATGTTATAAAACTCTTTAATTCCTGTTTAAATCAATGAAACTCTTATGTTGATAAATAAAATACAACTTTATATGCCATGGTTATGAAACAATAATTCTGTTACAACACTCCCCGACGTTTTCCGCCACGTTTTGTATGTTCTACGTGGTCGGGGTGTGACTAAAGAGTTGGTATCAGAGCATCGCGCAGAGATAGTTTGTTCTGAGAAGATTGTTCGTATGCCGCTTTCGACAGGTGAGATCCTACAGGTTCAAGGTGAGAAACCGTCTGGTGGTCTCAAGCTCATGTCTTGTTTTAAAGCTCGGAAGTATCTGCGGAAGAACTATGTGGCTTTCTTAGCACATGTTACAGCAGATAAAGGCAAGGGTAAGTCTATTTCAGATATTCCTGTCGTTCGGGATTATTCTGAAGTATTCCCTGAAGAGTTACCTGGTCTACCCCCAGCACGCCAAGTCGAGTTCCGCATTGATCTCGTACCTGGTGCAAATCCCATTGCCAGAGCTCCATATCGTCTTGAATCGTCTGAGATGCAAGAGTTGTCTAAGCAGCTTCAGGAGCTCTCTGACAAAGGCTTTATCCGTCCCAACTTTTCACCTTGGGGTGCTCCCGTTCTTTTTGTCAAGAATAAGGATGGATCCTTTAGGATGTGTATCGATTATCGTGAGCTTAACAAGCTTACCATCAAGAATCGATATCCCCTACCTCGCATAGATGATCTCTTTGATCAGTTACAGGGCGCTTCTTATTTTTCGAAGATTGATCTACGTTCCGGATATCATCAACTTCGTGTGCATGAAGAAGATATTCCCAAGACAGCGTTCCGCACTCGGTATGGGCATTACAAGTTCACAGTCATGCCATTCGGTTTGACTAATGCTCCTGCTGTTTTCATGGACTTAATGAATAGGGTCTGCAAACCTTATTTGGATCAGTTCGTCATTGTTTTTATTGACGACATCTTGATTTATTCTAAGACGCGAGCTGATCACGAGCAACATCTTCGTCTTACTTTGGAACTCCTAAAGAAAGAGAAACTTTTTGCCAAATTCTCCAAGTGTGAATTTTGGCTTAAAGAAGTTCAATTTTTAGGACATATTATCAACGAACAAGGTATTCATGTAGATCCCTCCAAGATCAGTGCGATTAAGGATTGGGATACGCCTACTACTCCTACTGAGGTTCGTTCTTTTCTTGGTCTAGCGGATTATTATCGCCGCTTCATAGAAAACTTCTCAAAGATTGCAGTTCCTCTAACTGCTCTAACTCAGAAGAACAAGCCCTTTGATTGGGGATTCAAGCAAGAGGAAGCTTTTCAAAACTTGAAGCAAAAACTTTGCGACGCGCCTGTTCTGACTTTGCCTGAGGGCAATGATGATTTCGTCGTTTATTGCGATGCATCTAAATTGGGTCTTGGCTGTGTTCTGATGCAAAGGAACAAAGTCATAGCATATGCATCGAGGCAGTTGAAGATACATGAGAAAAACTACACCACTCATGATCTTGAGTTGGGTGCAGTTGTCTTCGCTCTTAAGATCTGGAGACACTATTTGTACGGTACAAAATGTGTGGTTTTCACGGACCACAAAAGTCTTCAGCATATCTTCAACTAGAAAGAACTCAACATGAGGCAACGACGTTGGGTTGAGCTTTTAAACGACTATGACTGCGAAATTCGCTACCATCCTGGTAAGGTGAATGTCGTAGCTGATGCATTGAGTCGTAAGGAACGTACTAAGCTTCATTGTGTTCGTGTTCAATCTGTTATACAAGCTCGATCCGATATCCAAGCACGTATTTCTCAGGCTCAACAATCTTGTGTTTCACAAGGTTTGATGGATAAGGAATTTCCCTATCACATAACACCTGATCTGGAACTGAAGGACAATGGATCGTATTACTTCATGGACCGTTTGTGGGTCCCAAGCCAGGATGATCTTCGTACCTTGCTTATGGATGAAGCCCATAAGTCTCGTTATTCCATTCATCCGGGCTCAGATAAGATGTATAAGGATCTTCGTATTCATTATTGGTGGCCTGGTATGAAGAAAGACATTGCCTTATACGTATCAAAATGCCTTACTTGTCTTAAGGTTAAGGCTGAACATCAGCGTCCTTCTGGTTTATTGGTACAACCAGAGATCCCAGTTTGGAAATGGGAAAACATTACTATGGATCTCGTTACCAAACTTCCGCGCACTAAGAAAGGTCATGATGCCATCTGGGTAGTTGTTGATCGTCTTCCTAAGTCAGCGCATTTCTTGCCAATCCGTGAAGATTTTCCTGCTGACAGACTTGCTAAAATCTATGTTGATGAAATTGTGGCTCGACATGGTGTTCCTTTGAACATCATTTCTGACAGAGATACTCGTTTCACTTCTCATTTTTGGAGAACCATGCAATCTGCTATGGGGACCCAACTTAATCTGAGCACGGCTTATCATCCTCAAATGGATGGTCAATCTGAAAGAACAATCCAGACTCTGGAGGATATGCTTAGAGCTTGTGTGATCGACTTTGGTGGTAGTTGGGATTCACATCTTCCGTTAATTGAATTCTCCTACAACAACAGTTATCACACCAGCATCAAAATGGCTCCTTTTGAGGCTCTCTATGGTCGAAAATGTCGTTCACCAGTCTGCTGGAATGAGATCGGCGAGGCTCAACTTACTGGACCTTCCCTCATTTTAGAGACAACTGACAAGATCAAGAAAGTTCATGATAACCTTCAGACAGCTTGAAGCCGTCAAAAGAGTTACGCGGATCCAAAATGAAAGACCTTGGAATTTCAAGTCGGTGATCGAGTATTACTTAAGGTCTCACCTTGGAAAGGTGTGATCAGATTTGGAAAGAAAGGAAAACTTGCACCAAGATACATTGGACCATTCAAGATCGTCGAAAGAATCGGAAAGGTAGCCTACAGACTTGAGTTACCTCCTGAACTTGGAAATGTTCATCCAACTTTTCACGTGTCCAATCTCAAGAGGTGTTTAGCTGATGAGAACCTCCACATACCGCTTGACGAAATTCGTGTTAGCAAAACACTGAAATTTGTTGAGAAACCTGTGGAAATCATGGAACGTGAAGTCAAGTGGCTCAAACGCAAGCGCATTCCTTTGGTCAAAGTTCGCTGGGAAGCTAAACGTGGACCCAAGTTTACTTGGGAACGCGAAGATCAAATGAAGGCGAAATATCCACATCTTTTTCCACGAGTTTCCTCTAAATAAATTTTTGGGACGAAATTTCCACAAGTAGGGGAGACTGTAACATCTGTGCTTGTAATCATTGTGAACAGTTCTATTATCGATAAAACAATGTTATTTTATCCCAATGTTTGTTTGGTTATGTTTTACATTTTTCATGTTTTGACTTTTATTCAATTTCAAACTCTATATCACTTTCTGGAGAGTTATACACAAAACTGGTGCATAAACGTAATCAGTTTAATGCGACAAATACTCCAGAACATCAACATATACTCAACATACCTTAAATAACCTTTACATAAATTATAAATAAGTTTTGAAGGCTTTGGTATGGCAAAAACAAGTTAATTCGCTTACAGGGACTAAACTTGACAAACTGCGAAAGTATACCAATTTGAACAGTAACGAACATTCCGGAATATGACCATAAGTTAAACACACCTTAAATATCCTTTATGTAGCTTATAAATAGGCTTTGAGGGGTTTGGTGTGCTAAAATAAACTTTTGGGTCATTCAGGGACTAAAAGTGTCAAAAAGTGCACAAGTTTGCACTTTTGCGCATAACTCACGTTCTGAATACATCCGGACATCCAAAAATTTATGTAAGCACTAAAATATTTTATTTTAGTGTTTGGCATAAGAAAAATCCATTCGTCGCGTCATTTGGATCGTTTTTCGCGCTTGTGCGCATTCCGTCGTAATTAAGCGAACATCGCGTTTGTACGACCAAACGAACCAACATCCGACATATTTTTGAGCATGTTTCATGTCCACAATGTTTAGGCATCATTTTAGGGCCTTAAAGTTGGCTTTACGGGCCTTAGAAGTGTCGGAAATGGCCTTAAACACGTACAGGGACCAAAGCTGTCATTTCTGAAAGATTAGTTCTGATCAGACATGGCCATGCGGCCCGCGTCAGTCTGGTGTGCATCTTCACGTGGCCCGCATCAGGCTCCCAGAACAGATAAGATCGATTACTCAACAGATTCCAGTTGTTTTACCCACAACCACACACTCACACTTGCCCTTTCAGCTCATTAGGGGCCATTTTTAGTTACCACAACTTTTCAACAAGTGTACGCACGAGATTCGATCACGTTATTCAAGAAACGATCTTAACGGTTCGGGAAAAACTATAAATACCCCACCCCCATTTGCTTCAAACTCACTAGAATCTGATCTAATGTGCTCTAAGTTGAAACCTTTGTTTCATACCTGAGCTATTTTGATCTAGATTAGCATTCAGG
Source organism: Helianthus tuberosus (assembly GCA_030545235.1). NCBI lineage: Eukaryota > Viridiplantae > Streptophyta > Magnoliopsida > Asterales > Asteraceae > Helianthus > Helianthus tuberosus. The sequence goes on along the minus strand of CM060447.1, from coordinate 183,319,275 downwards.
GACCCTTCGTAAGTATTCCTTCGTTCTTTTATTGCTTTTCGAGTCCGAAAGTCAAACTTTGTTTGACTTTCTGCGTTAACCAGTTTATGGTCAATGCGAAGTTCGTTTGAACTTCGCAACGTGATTGTAATCACGATGGTTATAGTCCCTTGTGACTATGCCTAATGATTACCACGTTGTCTAGGGTCGTTAGGGTAAGCGATCTAATAAATCGCTTATACCTTCGAACCCGACCCATTTGGTCGATCATTAGGATCCGACCAAACACATTAGGTGACCATAGTATATAGGGAATAACCCTCCGAGGTTATACCTTATGGTCGCTTCGTTTAAGTAGTTGTATGATAGGTAGTTTATATGCCTTAGGTAAATTACCAAAATACCCCTTTGATGCCAAAATTCGTTTTAAACATATGTAACATAACTTTTGACATCTAAACTGATTTGACAACCATATTAGACATGTTAAGGCATATTTTACTTGTCATAGGACTAGTTAGGCGTTCCGAACGCGTTTTACGCGAACGACGCGTTAAAGTAGCATAAGCTACCTAAACGGGTCGTAATGGGTCACAAACACTTAGGTTAAGTTTCGTTTTAGTATGTGGGCTTTGTTAAACCATATTACACGAGTCTCCATACTCGTTTGGTTTACGAACCCTCATTCTATCCGATCCTCCGATATTAGGTCCGGTTTATTAACATAGTTACCTATATTAGGCGCCGTTTGATTCCGTGATCTCTAGCATTGCTTGGTGGTTATCTTAGGACTTCTGAGCAATCTCAAGTGAGTACATAGACCCCTCTTTTACTGTTTCCCAAACTGTTTTGGGGTGAAACACATGTGCCTACTTGTTACTTTCATGCTTTCCTGTTTTCACATCATATACCTGCTATGTTCGTTAGTACATTATAGTACATGATTTCATTACATTTCATGCTATGTATGCCCATTGTGTGCGTACTTAGTACATCGTTTTACATTACATTTCATGCTATGTATGTCCATTGTGTGCATACTTAGTACATTGTTTTACATTACATTTCTGCTATGTATGTTGACTGATAGCATGCTAGCACATTGATTTACATGACTTTTCTGCTTTGTATGTTAACTTAGCATACTTAGTACATTGTTTTCATATGACATGTATACAACTGCTATAACATTTGGTTTGCACAAACGAGACTTATATACGTTCATTAACATTTGCTACGCCGCTCGGTAGTAAGTAGTGGTACCATAGGACTTGACAAATCCCATTCCTGACATCCCGGGTTTGTTTGGATGTAAGGAATGACTGAATCCGAAAACATTTTTTTTGATAACCTTGACTGAAAGGGTTATCCGATTGTCTCAAGGCTTGAATGTATGCGTTAACTTACCACATAAATGTTTGTATCAATGTAACATGCATTACTTTGCAAAACATAACTTTTTGATATATTCAAAATACTTTGTTTTGTACATTTCTACATTTGGATCATGTGACAATACTTTACTTACAATACATAACATTTGTTACACATTACTTGACTACTTTTGGACTATTAACATTTGATATGATTTATACAAGGACTTTTGACAATTGGCTTAAACATAGACTTTATACATTGTTGGTTTGTTTAAGTGACTTAAGTAACGAGATGTGAGTGTAAGCACACCCCTCCCAATTGCATACCACCAACCGGGTGTTTTACCGAAGTCGTTATTAGTGCAACCCTTACGGTATGCATTATGACTTCGTTTCGCTTTTATATTCCTACTTTGTTCTCAAATTTGGTGTTTTACAAAATCGGCCCATTAAGAGTCATATTTGCATTCTTCGGGTTCGAGTGTAAGCACACTCCTCCCAATTGCATACCTTAATCATTTTACATTAATCTTTGTCCCTTCACTCGGGCTCATCATCCTAATGTAATACGCTTCCGTCGCCCGGCTGTGCGTTTACATTATTATCAAATATTTTGCTCATTTGATTCATTTGGGTACTTTTTAAGTTAGTCCCATTCACCCCACCCTTACTACATCGGACATAAATGTGTTCATCATAAGAAGTTCATGGTATCACGTGTTCACTACTTACTTGACCAGAGTAAGCGATCAACACCTGGTATACATGACCCTTTTATAATTTTCACATTACACCCCATGTAAGTAATGCCTCTATTTGTTTTTCTTGGAAACAATATCCCGGATAGGTTTTCTATTCAGGTTTTTCCAAGTTTTCAATCTACATATGCAACTTTCAATCTCTACATATTTGTTGCATATTACTATTTATGCAATAATTTAAAACGTGCACCTGATAATGCTTGCTCTAACAGGCTCCCCTTGCCATTAACTTATTTGCAATCGTTGCGCGATTTAGGTCCTTGGTGATCGTGCTCTATTTGTCATACTTTGGACCGTTCCTCTGTCAAATCCATGATTTGTTAAACTCTCGCTATCTTCATATGCGAGTGTCCTTCAATCAAAAACATATACAACAGTTAGTAATTTCAACATTAAAGGATGCCCGTATTATAATACAAGGCTTTTCTACTATACGCATCAACGCGTGTAATTTCGTTGACTATATCTATTCTATATCGTTTTTATTGGTGTAACGTGTATTACACGATAACCATATGTGTTGTTCTCAACACTTTAATCATACTAAACCTTTGATATACATGTACTTACCGGATTTGCGATCAAGCCTCGAACCGAACACATTTGTCAACAACCTTGAGCTCTTATACCAACTTGTAACACCATTATTATTATTTAACGGTTTAACGTATAATTTACGAAAAACAATCATGTAATTAAGATTACATATACATCGGGAATACGGCTTATTAAAAACCTCTTACAAAAGTTAGAAGTTTAGAACATAATGTAATTAAGTCGTCATTTAAATGTAACAACGAAACGTCGTGCGGAAGCTTATTTCTTGATCGTGTTCGGTTCTTCATTGTGCTTGATCGTCCTCTGGTGCTAAAATTTTACCTGAAACTCATAAAACATGAATTGGATTAGTCATACGTAACTTAGAACGTATTTAAAAGGGTTCGCAATGCATCAACGGTTAAAATAAACGATTTTCGCGAAACTGACACATGCTCGCGTAGCGCTAGCACATGCTCGCGCTATGCTAGCACCTGTTTTCGACAGAATGTTGTTTGCTGGTGCTGCAGATTCCCAGCATGACCCAATTTCACGGAAACGAGCATAACTCTCTCGTTTTTAATCCGTTTTACCCGATTCTTTTTCCTACGCGTCCATAATTTAATTCTCCATCATATGGAGTTAAAATCTAACATCCGACATAATAAAATTTCAGACTTTTAACTCTTCGGCTTATTACCCTTTTTACCAAATTTTGACCCGTTCATGATTCCATCATCAAACATGTTTATTTGATCTTTAAACTTATGAAATTCCTAGTTTCAATGTCTCCTATCATGTTAATCTCAAATCACGGGTTTCTTACATAATAAAAACCCGTTTACGCTCAAGTGCTTATTTTGACCCGTTAAGGGTATTTAAGCACTTTCAAGCCTAAAATCACTTTCGATTGCTTCTAGCATTCCATCACCACATTTCTCATCCTATAATCTTCCACCACAACTGTATTTATGGTGGGTTTAATGTAGTGATCTATATAAACCAAATTTTACCTCTCGAATCATTATTTTACGGCAAAAACTCAAATAGTGCCATTTGACTAATACAATACCTCTTTCAGATTCTATACTTATTCTAAGTATTTACGTAATCATAAAACTCGTTTCCAAACAACCTTTAAGGGTTGTTTGTTCAATTTAGCCTACAAGGGCGTTTTGGTCGATTTTGGTCCTTTTACGACGAAGGACTCTCTCTCAAATTATTCGACCAAAATAGCACTTTTAACTACAACATAATTATGCGTACCTGGCCCGGATCAACAAGTAGACCCGATTTATACCTCGTTTTCATTATCACACCATCAATGGTGACGCAATTATCCGATTTGCTAATCGGTCCTGTTAACATAAGACTTGACAACCACATTAGTCGATATTGTCAAATGGTGTTATCGCCACCATTCGACCCGTTTGGACTATATGCCCAACATTATCTATTTAATCAAAAACATCATTTTTGATCTCCAATTCATACATCCATCCCATCCCGGATTTTATTACCATACCCTTTTTCTTTTACACTCTTTTCTTACAATTTCAACCCATTTCGGCTTACGCCATGGGTATCCTTTTAACCTTGATTTACATTAGTCGATACTTGAAAAATTTCCATATCTCCAATATTATCGTTATCACGTTTACAACGTATCGAATAAACGGGTATTCTACATAAGTGTGTAAATTACACTTACCTCGCATCCACGCCACACTTTTCTTTCCGTACTTGCTTCGTTTGACCCGCTCACTCATCAAGCTTCCCCTAGCTTGTTAAGCGCCAACTATCATTCATTATTCACAAGGTTGTTAGATTAGTCATTCCAAATCATGACTTTCACACCTTATGATTCTTTGACTACTTTTCTCTTTAAACTCATGAAATTCATCATTTCATCTTATTATTCAAAAACCCATTTCATGGTAAATATGATTTATGTACCCAAACACCTAAATTGTTCAAGTACTTTGTCTTTACTAACTAATATGATGATTCTAATCACAAGTTTGACACTAACATCATCATATCATAAAAACCCATCTCAATCTTGTATGAACAAATACCCAATCATGTAATTTGTTCAAGTACCTTGTTTCTATTATCAATTATAATGGTTTTTAAACACAAGGTTATCATCATCTTCATTATGAAATCAAAACCCACTTAGCACATACAAGGGTCTTCATCAAATCCTTTGTTTCTAGTGCTAATTCATCAAGTTTTCATCTAGTGTTCATTTCTAAACATGAATTTCATACCATATCACTCATAAACTCAACATTCATTTACGAATTCTGATTTTGAGTGTTCATCATAGATTCCAAAACATTACCAAATTATAAAATTTGACATACCTCACGATCCCCTTGACTTGGTGATCGTTTGTAAGTGATCATGCATTTGATTTGAGCTAGTTTTGACCTTCAATTTGGTGAATTAGCTTGAGTTAGGGTTTTGGCTTCTCCTTGCTTCCCCTGGCCTCTTTCACGCACACACACACTCACACACTAGTTTGTGTGTAGTGTTTTTAATTAAAATAAATATTAAGTTTCAATCTTCCTCTTTTGGCCCCTCAAGTTTGGTTAGTTAGTTAGGTAGGGTACAACCCACTTATTTCTAATAATGTTCCCCACTTATTAACTAGGTTAAGCATTCCTAATTAAATTAGCGGGTTCGAGGAATCTATGACTAAGTTTATCTTGAGTCCCGTTAACTCGGGCCTTTTTATCCATTTTAATTTCCTCAAAAGGATTTGTTCACTTTTTATTTAATATTAGGTTTATTTAATTAAATCCTAATATTTACCGGGTTACTTTTACCACTAACGGTACTTTACCCGTCTTTTAGTATTAACGTGGTTTGATTACCAAACCCGTTTTTGGGGTGTTACAAGTCTACCCCCCTTAAAGAGGTTTCGTCCTCGAAACCTTTTCTTACATAATTCATTGAGTTTAAACTCAATGTATTTGAGCCGAGAAATCTTTTAAATATTACTTATACTTTTATCCAATTGTTAGTATTACCAGAAAAGTATGGTAACATCTTTTTGGTTATTATTCGTCTACATATCTCCTACGACATAGTGCAACTCGAAATAACGTAATCTCGTTATTTCCACTAGTTTAGTTACTTAGCGATATTCATCACTTTCATATACTATCGAATTCTTTATGGATCCGTTACTTTGACCCGTTTAAAGGTCTTTAGTGAAATCTTTCACTTTTAGCAACAAATTCTTTTGTTTTCAAATTTATTTATTCGGTTCAGTTATACCGAATCCACCGTTTTCGAGCAAACCAAATTTCTTGACTTGAATTGTTGACCTTAACCGGTCTCACTAACTAGACTTATTAGTCTAGTTACTTTTTACCGCTCGCTTGGTTATAATGTGATTCTACTTCACATTGCATCTCTTGACCGTGATCATGTCACGTCATGTTTAATTTATATCAACCTTTCATTTTTGAAAATATCACTTTTCGAATATATTGTCTTGCGCCTATCAGTGTCAGGACTTGTATCTTTCATGCTTATTATTTAAATTCCTATCAGAATTTATGTTTGTAAAAACGTTATTTCTTACTAAAACCGAAGTTTTAGTTTTAGGATCTTTTCTTTAACTTTTGTCAATTACCCATACCAGGATATTGACAACCCATAATTTATTGTTTTCCGTTCTCGTTTTACGCGGGGAATCATAACAAGTTCCCTCATCTTACACTACTGACCCGTAGGTTCCTTCACTTAACCTCGTAGGCTATTTCCTTAAGCTTTCACCTCTTTAAGGCGAGGCCCTTATTATCCATTTGCTTCAATTTATGACTCGTGGGTCATTTTGGCCCCGTACTAATTAATATCCCGTAAGTTATGATGATCCCGTAGATCATCTTTTATTCTAGTCTTTATTCAATTGTCTATTTATACATATATAGCTTTAAAGCATCCTTTGTTATGTTTGGAATCATTTAATTTTACTTTTGAACTTTAGTTCACCTTGACCGTAGTCTAAGGTTTCATTTGTTTACTTTTGGACTATCCTTCCGACTTTACGACTTCTAGCGTCATTTATACGTCGGTTTGTCTTATGCTTACCATTACCCGGTTCATACTTATACTCCTTTACAACCCATTACTCGGGTCCTTCTATTTTTTTCCGACTTTTGAATTGCTTGTAATATTTATTAGCAAATTACAAATCATGGGTTGGTACACGGGCAACAAGCTGCGCCGCCACCCCCTTTTGAATTGCAAATCCTACTCGGCTAAACACATAACTATGGCCTACAGACACTGTCGCATGCGCAAGTGCTGCCTTTTGAACCCTCTTCAAGAAACCGGACGCCACAGGGGCCAGACAACCAAAGGTATCGAACGCGAAAGGAAGGAAGACATGTTGATTATCTATGCAGGCCTGCTCGTGCTTGGATATTTTCCCCGCCTCAGCCTTCCGCGCCGCTTGCCCTGAAACAAAACCACTGCCCCTGAAACCGGCAAGAGGCGACACCCCCGTGAGATCAATGGAAGCATGCTTACCCCCGGACCACCCAAAAACCAGCACATCGGCTGGTCGAAGGGAAGACCTCCCCTCCTTCGGGTCCGTTAGGAAATTAACCGGAGCCTCTTTTTTAGCAGCGATACCAGCTCGCTTGAGAACGTCAAACAACACATCTCTAACCAGATCGTGTCTGTACTTGAAGCCAGGAAGCTCTTTGCAGTGAAGGACATGTTCCCCGAAGCTATCAAGACACACCTTCCGACAAACAGGGCACGATTCATCCTCAGGGTACAACGGTATCATCAAACGATATTTGAGGAGAGACCGATATTCTACTGCCGACATACATTGCCCCAAGCCCTCGATCGGGATAACAGTAAGGAAATCTTATTGTTTTTAGCTTTCCGGTTTCACCGGTTTGCGTTTTCCAATTATATTAAGCGTTATTCCTTAATTGACTCGTTTGACCCATTTTGGGTGAATTTTCATCACTTATGAATGTCAAACTTCATTCTTTATTTGACCCGTCCAACTTTGTAATGGTTGAACGTAATTACAAAAATTTATGTTTGCGAAAATTCTTGTCATCTTTTAGTCATGACTCATATTCCGAGTCTTTTGACTTTCTATTACGCGTTCCTGTTTCTCAGTCTACGCATGCGTTTAAACCCTTACCCACCAACCGGATGTTTTACCGAAGTCGTTATTATTGCAACCCTTACGGTATGCATTATGACTTCGTTTCGCTTTTATATTCCTACTTTGTTCTCAAATTTGGTGTTTTACAAAATCGGCCCATTAAGAGTCATATTTGCATTCTTCGGGTTCGAGTGTAAGCACACCCCTCCCAATTGCATACCTTAATCGTTTTACATTAATCTTTGTCCCTTCACTCGGGCTCATCATCCTAATGTAATACGCTTCCGTCGCCCGGCTGTGCGTTTACATTATTATCAAATATTTTGCTCATTTGATGACTTAGCCTTGGTGGGGTTCCATTGTTTAAAACGTTGTCATACCATCTCGATCAAACCGCAAACTTTCAAAATAATCAAGTTCAAAATGATCAGATTCGTTGGGACGGATTGCAGTCCGATCGGATAGCCATCCGATCGGATTGCCATCCGATCGAACTGCAATCCGATCGGATTGCACTTGGTTCCACACTTAAAATTTTTCTTCAAACTTGCAAGGTTCTGAACGACGAACGGATTGCCGTCCGATCGGATTGCCACCCGATCGAACGCCATCCGATCAGCTAACATTTGGAACTTCCAAACTTCAACATTTTCAAATTTTCAAAGAACAATGGCTTCCAACGGATTGCTATCCAATTGGATTGCCATCCGATCGAGTAACCATCCTGCTGTGAACTTGTTCTCACTAAGTTTCTTGCCAATCGGATCGCTATCCGATCGAACTGCCGTTCGATCGATCTACCTGAAAGGTAGAGATACTCCTCTGTTTTCAAAATGCTACAACGAAAACTTCAAAGTCATCATATAAACACATCCATCCGAACGGATTGACATCCGATTAAGTGACCATCCGATCAGATTACCATTCGACACTTGGTCACTTTTACCTTTTAACGCACTGTTCAACGCTTACGCTATCAACCTGTAATCAGGCTAATCTCAGACGCGCTCCCTTCAATCCAACCAAGTTGTGTTTACTTGCTGAGCACCGACTGTGAGTATACTCGAACCCTTTTTATCGCATTTTTGGGTGTAACATACGTTCCTATCAAATCGAACTTATCAAAAGGAATTATACAAATAAACTGTTTATCACTTGCGAATAACTATTATGCATATTTACACGTGATGCTAGTTACATATGTGTTAGGAATTTTACTCGCGAGGTCCCGCCTTAACTAGTATAGTATTATAGCACCCGGCGGGGTCTAGTTAGGATGAATAGCAATCGTAATCGCAGCTCGAGTGACTTAGCTGGTAATATATGTCTAATATATGTGTTGAGGTATCTTGTTTATGTATGTGGTAATTCACAACACTTTTTATCTAATATGTTTCGCTATCAAAACTTGTATACTCGCCAATACTTTAGTATTGACGTTGTTTTAACGTATGTTGCAGGTTTAGTCGCAGTCTACATCAAATCAAGCTAGGAAGTCTAGAAACACACCTAAAAATCTAGGTTGTTGGATTTTTATTGTTCGAGAGGACAAGAAATCTGTGATAACTTATGTGATTGTAGTGTTTGTTAGTATGGGATAACAAATGTAATAAATATTGTCGCTACATAGTTGTTATGGATTCTCTTGAGCAATCTGATTCGCCTAGTGTCGCGCCCCGATGATTCCGCCATCGGTTGGGGTGTGACAGAACACACAAACCTTAAATTAACGACATGATCCATCACCATGGAGCCTCGTACTCACAGCAACGGTACCGCCACCGCATCAGACGGCGCCGGTGACGCCGTTCCGCCGCCTGCACTGCCGCCGATGTCCAGTGTCAATGCTCCGCCACCGTTCTTAGTGAAAACTTACGATATGGTTGATGTTGCGGCCACCGATAAGGTTGTTTCATGGAGTGCTGCGAATAATAGATTCGTTGTGTGGAAACCACCGGAGTTTGCTAGAGATCTTTTGCCGAAATACTTTAAGCATAACAATTTCTCCAGCTTTGTTCGCTAGCTCAATACTTACATGTTGTTCTGTTTCCTTTAATTTCAAGTTAGTGTTGAAAATGTTATGATTGTTTGGTTGTTGCTTGGTAATTAATTGATTTGATGTGTTTTTAAGCTATGGTAAATGATTGTATGATTATGAATTTGTAAGGTTTTCGACTATGATGATCAGTAGGTTTAGAGTTCAAGTTTTAGGGAAAGAAATGGGAGTGTTTTAGTTTGGTTAAGATCACCCGTTTTTTAGTTTGACTGATTTATTTAGCAGCTTCGATTTCGCATTTAAAGTATTTCTCCTTTTCCCGGCAACTTTGCCGACCTTGTGGAGACTGAATGATTGTGAACAGGGGTGGGTGGTGCTGGTCGGTAGGTATTGACGACGGTGGTGGTTGATGGTAAACATTTAAATTATATTATATATATATATATATATATCTTTTTCATTATATTACATAATAGTCCCTAGACTTTAAACATTTACACAATAGTCCACGTAACTGTGAATAGACAAATATGCCCTCATGTGCAATGCACATGACCATATTTAACCAAAAAATATAACTGGGTTTGGCCTAAAGGACATAACGTGCAAGATTTTGAAACATTAAGTACAAAACTTGTCAACTTTTGCGATAAAAAACAGCGCCTGCAATTTGATGTAAACATAAAGGACAAAACTTTTAATTTACTCTATAAACAATTATGTTGATATTTTCAACATGGCTAGCAACATTGTGTTGTGTCTTGTGAGGACGCCGACCTTGATTCTATTGGTAACCATTCGATGAACTTGATTGTTTATTCTCTTGGTTACACAAATGAAGATCATCATTGGTTGAGGCCTGAGGGGATTCATTGTAGTAGCTAGTATACTCCATATAACTTAAAAAATGTGCCACATCGGGGTCATGGTTGTTGGAAGCTGACTCTTACACAAAGTGGTAACTCATTCTTGACTGATAATATCTTTTAGAGTTTAATTATGAGGCACACTATGAGTGATACGCTTCATATCTTTTGGTGATATCCTTGAAAAACTCTATTAATATTCTCACGCTTTGAATACTCTTCTAAGAACTTCAAATGTTATTAATTTAAGTGAAATTGGCTCCTGCAGTATATACATGAACATTTAGCTCTATCCATGGTGAGATAAAATTACTTGAGATTCTAAAATGTTTTTCTTTTAAAGAACCCACACAAACAAAATAGAATACTCGAGGTAAAAACGAACAAATACAAAAATAACTAAACAGGTTTTGGGTTAGACACGTAGCTCAACGGTTGGGCTATGTGCACACGTAACGAGGTCACGGGTTCGAATATGTGTAGGGGCAGTTTTGCCCATGACATTATAGCCTAGTGGCATCTTGGGGGTGGGATAAGGCTTTGGGACCATTAGGTCCTGGGTTCGATTCTCACAAAAGGGGTTTTTTTTCCAGATTTATTGGGTTTGTTTCCTCCCGAATTGGTGTATAGGCATTATAGCCTATATTGGTCCCTAACAACAACGCCATTTTGTTGATTATTATCAAATCATGCAAAAAAAAAAAAACTCAATTAACATAAACAGGTAGGTTAAGTAGGGGATTGTATACATGAGGAGCTCGAGCGAGGTTAATATTTTACAAGTTTATTTCATTATGAAAACTAAAACCAAAGATTTGATTCATGATTATTAAACTAGATTGCAAGTAATCTAACATGAAACATACGTCACACAAAAACACAAGGAACACACGATCACAATCAGGTTTAGCATTTAGGTTTGATTTTTTTTAAAAGAAAACTTCATTATACACAACCGAAAACCCAAACAGGGCCGACATAGAACAACCAACTACAACATATAAAAGGGGTTTTACACCAATCCTTCCAAACTATACCCTTATGTTTCGACCTATTCTTTTACCAAAGAAAGTCTAGAGTTTAATGTCGCCCATTATTTCTTCACTTCTACCTTTACCGTTAGCGAAAACCTTTGCATTCCTAGCTTTCCATAGACTCAGCTCCAACACCGTAGCATAATCAACCCTTTGACCACCCCCATTTCCTCTTTATTCGACTTACAAAATTTGTGAAACTCCAAAATATCTTTAAATGAGAAAGCAAACAGAGGGGGAAGGCGGGCCCAAACATAAAAGTGGTGCCATATTCTCATTGATGTCTCGCAAGCTGTGAACATGTTATCCACTGTTTCCTTGACTTCCCCACAAAACACACACTTCACATCCGAAATGCTAATATTATGTCTAGTAAGAGCGTACCTGGTAGGTATCCTCTATAGTGCAACCCTCCAAATGAATATGTTGCATTTAGCAGGCAACCACTTGCTCCATTTAATGACCTCCATAATCATATCCACCCCATTTTCAGTTAGTAACTTCTTGATTGAGGCCAATGAAAAGTATCCAGACTTCTCTCAGAGCCAGCTCCAGGTATCTACGTGAGTAGAGGGACATACAGCAGCTAACAACGCACAACATTCATTTGCTTATGTTGACACAATCCATATGACCATACAAGTTACTAACTCAACTAAGTTGAGTCAACTTCTGTTGATTATCGAAACAATTTGCAGCGGAATCATGATACTTGGAATTCATGTTTGAGTATGAACAAGATCAAGATTGTGCAGTTTCGAGATAATGGACAATTTGAGAGGGAATTGTCTTGGTACCGATTACATTTGCCGGCAAGACTTATATATACATTAACATATATAACGGTTATTGGTGGTTGGTTTTGGAGGGAATAACCACCATTTGAAACGGTGCCACCCAAACCAACACAACCATTTTAAATATCATCGTTACACTTATATAAGCATAAGGTTCGAATATCTAATACACATATAATATATATTAAGTTTATATACTCTAATACACTCCCCATAAACTTAATTGTTCTTCCAAGAGTGCATCTTGACGCTTTTGTTTGCTTCGTTAACGGCCTTTTCAGCTTGTTTGAAATCAAACTTCTTCCTCTTTTGCAACTTGTTTAGCCCGTACCAATCATTTCCTACGTAGAAAGCATAGTGTTCTCCATCGGCTCCATCTTGTTCTGCACCGGTATGCCTGCTTGTTCCTTCCTGGTTGTTTAGACTCTTGCTTCGTCTTACTTCTGCTACATCCTCTACAATCTCTTTCTCGGCTACCTTTTGTTGTGTCGATTTGAACTTGTAATAATAAACGAGCACATCTAAATACATGGCATATATCAGCCTCATAAATTTTCCGTCATGATAATCAAAGCCCATATCTTTGGCAACCACAACCCACATATTATTTTCTGTAACTCTTCGGTGTCCTCCTTCTCTTTTAATTATCATATATAGTTCCAATAGATTGACCTTGCGATTATCCGAAGCATAAGCAGGAATTGGTCTTGTATGAATTTCTAACTTTTCTTTTAGAAACCAGTCTACCATATCATCAAACTTGCTTTCCAGACTAAACTTATATTTGCTAACATACCCGTTATCTTCTAACATTTCAAGAAGTGCCTTACAGTCTTGGAAATCTTTGAATGTCATGGCTTGAAGAATCAAGACATTCCAATCGGGTTCATTTGATGACATATTTAGACGTTCGAAGTATTGGTTCAAATAATATGTTTTGAATGCCTCATGTTCTGATTCAGACTTTATTATTGACTCTTTTTCCCTAATTCCGATTTCATCTTCTCTTGTAAGACCAGTAATTTCATTTTTTCGATTCATCACGGGCACACTAAACGTAGGATATATCTTACACTTATCTCCGGTGAACTTAACTGTATACCCTTGAACTATTAATTGATCCAAAGTAAGAATATTTCGGTCTAAATCAGGGGTATAAAATATGCTCTGAATTCTGAGTTTTTCATTCCCAGTCATCACTTCCACAACCCCTATTCCTCTTATAAAGAAAAAAATGTTTTCACCCGTATTTGTTTCCACACCGGACATACTCTTAATTCTTTTAAACAAATCTAAATTCCCTGAATAATGATATTTGAAGTTTGTACTTACATACCAGATTTCGAACCATAATCCTCCATCTGTACCGGTTACAATATACTCCATTCTGTGATCATCATCTGCATTTTGTTGTTGTTATGTTCCGGTGTTGATGGCCAGACGTATCAGTTGTGTTGCCTCATCATTCTCTTTCGTCTTGCATGACACAATTTGATGTCCCGGTTCGTTGCAGTAGTAGCATCTTCTCTGCATCCATCGTCATTCCTTTTTTTCGTCGGAACAGTGTTTAACATGGATGATGTTGGTTTGAGATCTTTATCACTTTCAACAGTGGCTCTGATACCACGTTGTTGATTATCGAAACAGTTTGCAGCGGAATAATCATGATTCTTGGAATTCATGTTTGAGTATGAACAAGATCAAGATTGTGCAGTTTCGAGATAATGGACAATTTGAGAGGGAATTGTCTTGGTACCGGTTACATTTGCCGGCAAGACTTATATATACATTAACATACATAACGGTTATTGGTGGTTGGTTTTGGAGGGAATAACCACCATTTGAAACGGTGCCACCCAAACCAACACAACCGTTTTAAATATCATCGTTACACTTATATAAGCATAAGGTTCGAATATCTAATACACACATAATATATATATTTTATTCTCATCCTTGTTTACTTCTAACCTCCCCTTTATATATTATCAACACTCAGTTTCATTCCATTTAGTTTTTTCTCTCAGGACCTTACAAAGCTGAAAAACGAATCAAGGTGGTGTATTTATGATTATATCAATGTATTTTGACAGTTAAGACTATAGGGTGTGGAGGGGCTTGGGTTGGGGGCATTGCTTGACGCGTGATAAGGGTTGGATCCACAAGGTAATACTCAGAAACTAAGGGTGTGGTGTGACGTGGCTTAGCTTGGCGTGGCCACTGGCCAGCCATGTGGATTTTTTTTTTTGGTTTGGCAATGGCTACCCCCATAGAAAGATAAATTATTATATATATAGGGTAAGGATAGTGTAAAAAGGGCCTAAAGTGTGAGAAGTGTATTATAACACTATATATAATACTATATAACACCATATAAACACCGTATAACAATATGTAACACCATATAATACCATATAACACTATGTAACACTATATAACATTATATAACAAATATAACACTATACATCTATCATAGACATGCTATCAGACAACCTATAGTGTTATATTTGTTATATAATGATATATAGTGTTACATAGTGTTATATGGTATTATATGGTTTTACATATTGTTATACGGTGTTTATATGGTGTTATATAGTATTATATACAGTGTTATAATACACTTCTCACATTTCTCACACTTTGAGCACTTTTTACAGGATCCTCTACCTATATGTAATAACGACACTAATTTTGTAACTATATACTCATTATATAAAAAATATATACTGATTATATTTATACAATTAATAGGCTTGTTTAGACTCAAAATCGACATCGAAAGGTTAATTAGACCCAAGCCACTTTTTTAAGAAGTCCCAATTTATGTCCGAGCTCAATAAAGCCTGACTCATAATACTTGATTACTTTCAAGCTTTAACCGAATTAATTTCAAGTATATAACTAACAGGTTGAGGCGTTTACACCAAACCCTAAACCAAAAAGATATTATATACTGTTATATTTTGAAGTTGCAAATATAGTAGACTTTTTAAGTTTCCTATATTCATCACAAAATTTTTAATGATTTTTATTTAGCAGCATCTTTTTTGCCAATCAAGAAAAGGTCGCTTATGACACAGGCGTTTTACTGTTCAATTAAATCATTTGGCTATTTTTGATAACATAATTAGTTGAAATATATTTTGTTTTCCTTATATAACTTTTTAAATAGTTGTTTTTCAAAATTTCAAACTAACCCACATTCACGCTAGGGACTATCTGAGAACGGATATGCAAAAGTTGAGGACTATAGCTATAATTTTAAAAGTTTATGGACTATAGGTGAAAACGAAGCAAACCACATGGACTATACGGACACTTTTCTCTAAATTTGATTTAAAACTAAGTCTGATCAAATTTGATAAACCTTTTTGGGGGTCTTCTCTTTCAGTTGGTATAGTGAGCGCCAGAATTATAACGAGCCGAAACAAAATCAACCAAATTTCCGAGGCGTTGTGCGGAACCGAGTTGGCTCTAATATAACATATATTTTTTATGTTTTCTCTTTTGGTTGTTATGGCAAGTGTCTAAACCGTAACGAGCCGAAATGAAACTGACCGAACGTAACGAGCCAAAACGAAATTGACCGAATACCCGCCGCATAGCGCGGGCAACCCCGCTAGTTATAGTTAAACCAAAAAGATATTATAGTCGTTAAATGAGCTAATTAAGAAAATGGTATATTATATGATTTTTTTTAACATGGATTCATTTCTTTTACTTGTATTACATTTGCTTAACATACAAGTAAATATATCGGGTCTAGATTACCATTACTAAAATCCAGGGGGTTAAGTTGAATTTTGGTTGAACATATATTCAACGGGTTATTACTTAATTTTATAATATTTTTACAACTTATTATAAGTTCGAACACGGTTGCGATTTATGTAGGTTTATCTAAAATACGGAAGAAAGTTTATCAAAAAACTGAATATTACATGGATTTGAATTCATGATAAAGTTTAGATAAACATTAAACATATCCAAATAGCGAATTTGAATTTATATAAAATATTGTGTTACAAAATTTATAAAGAAAACCGAAATTACTTTTAAATAAAAAAGAAAATAATATTAAACGTTGTCTTCATGTGAAATACCAACAATTACCCATAAAAACCCTAAAACACTTTATAAACAAAATTTTCTCAATCTTTTCATGCTTATAATATTTATAGATCTCTCTTCCCCAACTGTAATTTCTTGGTATGTCTACTTCTCTTTTCCAATTTTTTTATTATATTCAAGAAACACCCTTTTCATTCTTTACATAAATAAATGTGTAATTATGTAAGGTATCTTGTTTACATATATGAAACAAACATGGGCCAAGATCTTGTTTATATATAGACGTAAATAATCATATTTGTAATTTTTTACCCTAAATCAATCAATTAATATTCTTTCATTCAAAGCTTTTCTTGATTCAATTCCTTCAATTCTTGATTTATATAGAACTATCACAAGATGCAGAAGACACACAATGGTGCAACCACAAACCCTATTAGGGTTGCTGCTTCCTTCCCATCCCCACCACCAGCCACCGGAGTCCCCGCATGCGCATCGTGCCGCCACCAGCGAAAGAAGTGCACCGAAAAGTGCGTTCTTGCACCATTCTTTCCCGCGGATAAAACCCAAGATTTTCAAGCGGTTCATAAGGTGTTTGGGGTTAGCAATGTGACGAAACTAGTGAAGGATTTGAGTCGAGAAGATGCGAAAAAGGCTGTGGATTCTCTCGTTTGGGAAGCGAATTGTCGGCTTAAAGATCCGGTGTTGGGGCCATTAGGTGAGTTCCAAAGGGTTTCTGAAGAACTTGGGGCTTATAAGACACAATACCAACAAGCTAATATTCATCATCATCATCATAGACAAGTTCCCATAACCCAGGGGGTTATGTATGGTGGTAAATCTGCACAACATCGTTTGCTTGAATCATGGAATGGTGACAACAATGTGATGAACAATGGGTCGATGTTGGATTACATTCATAGTAACATTCATAGTAATGGTGGTGTTGATAACCCTCGTATGTATAATAACTATGGATCTTTGCCAAATGCGGATAAACTTAAGCAAGAAAGAGATCAACAAGCTTCTTTGATTCATCCACCACAACATATGATGAACGACTTTAGTGCATATTACTAGCAAGGTATTTACTATCTTTTTTTTTCTTTTTTGAAGGTTAGCTAGTGTCCTAACTAAAGATGCTATTAATGTTTTGTTATTATTATAAAAATCTTTATAAAAACTAGAAGTTATGAGTTAATTAGTTTTTGCTTTTAATTCTTTTTTTATTATTATAGTATATTATACTTAATCACTAGTAACGCAAGCCTTAAGATTCCTATGTTTTCTTTTCTTCTCGCTCTCCATAGATATATGCAAGGGCGGACCCACCCTTTGGTCAAGGCGGGCAGCCGCATTCTTTGAAAAAAAAATTAATGTATATTTTAGCTAAAAACCCCAACCACACCCTTTGAAAATATAATTGAATACCTCATCCGCACACTCAACAAATAATTCAGGGGTATGCATTACCTTTTGTACTTAAAGGTTGGGGTTTGACTAAAGTTGTGTTATTGTTTACCTAAGCATGGCTTGCCTTCAATACTTATAGATATTTAACTAGGTTATCACTCGTGGTATCCACGGATTGTTCTATTTTATTAGTTATTAATCATGTATATTTTTAACTGATGAATTGCTTTAGCATTGAGCTTGGTTAAAATTTCAAACAATACTATCTCAAAAGAAATATAAACTATTGTATGAAAAGATTGTAACATATAATTGACTATAGTATATAGATTAGTAAAGTAATTTACAAATATGTGTTTTGTTATCTACCTGTGTGATACACGGGTTAAAGAATTTAATTTTGATAAGAAATAAAAAACTACAAAGAATGAGAATTATATAAAGCTTATAAGTGTAAACAATTGAAATTAAGCATTAATGAAAAAATGAAATACGTATTCGAATTCACGAAATATACAAACACTTAATAAATCTCTAAATATCAAAATATTTCCCATATACAACATTGGTTATCACCCGGGATTTCTTCCTGAGCTTAATAAAATTATTTAGATTCATTATTAATATTCGAATGAAATAATACAAACAAATTTGATCATACGTGTATAAAGAACACATAACTTTTTGAAGAACTCATTAGAATGACAAACTTATTCTTTCATGGCATCTCCTCCCACTTGTACCACATTAACCATCTCCTCTAGTGGTGTAATCTTTGTAAGCAAAACCTCTTTAATTGCAAGACAATATCCGTTAAAAAATTGAAAGATTATATCATCAAATTTAGATTATGCATAATTATAAAACTCAACTTAACTTTTTTATTTATCCTTATTGAAAAATAGAAAGTACTAACAGTCGGCCTTCGAACAATTTAGGAGAACATCACCAAAAACAGACAAATCTTAACCCATGATTTTAACAAGATAGGCTATGACTTTTTGGACTTAAAAAATTAGCCAAAGAACCCATCAGAAAAAGGCAACACAAGCGGAGCCACCTAGCAACATCTTCTGTTCAAAGTCCAAGATCCAAATCTATCAGATCATTTCAAATCTAAACCATTTTAAACGTATGTTTTCCTTTGATAATAAACTATTTCAAACCTCCACATCACATACCCCACTTAAAAAAAATTTATATTTTATTGCATGTGAGCGTGTGGTCCCCACTAAACCAAACTGGACGAGTCCGGTGTGCCAACCGAACATCAATGGTCAAACTCCTCCAGTGGCTGTGCTCATTTGTTTTGTGGGTTTGGTTTTCAGACTTGATGAGGTGGCAAGCGTTGAAGATGCGCTAAACAAGCTATAATTAACCCAACACAAAAACCTAGAAAAGTACTGTGGGACAATATGGGTCCATAAAAACATACAATCAAAAGAATACACGTGTAATAAATAGCCGGTTCAGATATGAGTCAACTAAATTTTAGTTTGCGCACTTATCTAGCCGACATGTTTTTAGCCTACTATTTTCTCGTCATACGCGTTAGATCATGTGTAATGGCCAGGTCAACATGAGAGCCCCTCGGCCATATCAGCACCATGCCCACTGAACACCGTGTCGTAGTTCCGTGAGTGGGGCGTGATCCTTCTTTTTGGGAGCCACGTAACAAGTGTGGTGAGCAAACTTCAGTTTTTTTTTTAGTTTTTTTTTGTGTTTCGTTTAATGAGATAATGATACTTGTCCATTACACACCCCTCACTAAAACACTGTGTCATGGGCTTGTGCTCACCGCCACATTATCCCAAAAGGGGGTGATGGGTGGGTGGGTCGTTTCATGGGTGTGGGGCAGGAAGTCACACACAAACCATTTTTAACTATTTTTTTCACCCATTCGCAATTAACCACATCACACTTATTCTCTTTATTTTTATGTTCTTTATTTTTAATTAGTTCGTGAAACCATTATACACTTTAGTGGAAACGGTGAGTGAAAACAATCCTACCTAAGTGGTAATGACGTGCCACCAACTTTTTATTTTTTAATGAAACCATTATGGATAGCCTTACTCATCTTTAGTGAGTGTGAGGGGGGAACCATTCCTGCATACATGATGTCTACCTAGCTTCACTTTTTTCACATTCTCTAAACCATTACGAATGCCCTTAGACCATCTGTAGTGGTTATGTGAATGTGAATGAAAACTTTTGCCTACTTAGCGCCACCCCATCGCCTCATAATCAGGAGATACATCCACACTCACCCCATGAAAGAACTGTCATGGTACATTGTGAGTATGGAAATAAGTGAGTTAATATAGTGTATTTTAATTGGTAGAAAATAAAAACTAAAGAATAAATCTTTATATTCAAATGGACGCTTTTCTCTATGGCTGCACACATGCTCTTCCACTGCCCTCCACGCCTTGGTGACGTGCAATACCCATCTATGCCTAGTTGGCACTCACGCCCTCTCGGTGGTTGCACTCATGCTCCTTCAAGCAACGCCCCTCCACACCTTGGTGAGTATGATATGCACTGCTCATCCATGCCTAGTTGGCAACCCATGCCCAAAAACTACGACAATCTCTACTTAAGCTTCTTTTTTTTAAATGACACTTTTTAGATATGTCTAATTTTTAATGGAATATATTTTTTTTTATAAAAAAAAACTCTTTAATTTGAGTATTTTGGCTATTATCCCTAAACTTAGGTGATGGTAAAACTGTTCGCTGTCTTTTCTACGTATTATTGAAAGTACTTATCTATTAATTATTTGAGATATACATATTTATTTTTATATTTCTCTTATATAATATTTATTTATTCCACATTTTGCATAACCCTCTAATTTCTCTTATATAATATTAATTTATTCCACATTTTGCATAACCTTTTAAGTTTGTATATAAACTGAATTCAAAACTATATCATTGAAAACAATTTAACTAATATATAACGAAAAATACTTTAGCATATTGCTAGAACTCTTAGTATAACTAATATATAACGAAAAATACTTTAGCATATTGCTAGCACTATTAGTAATTCATAGCTATTGAGATAAAATGCTCATAAAAGACTAATTTTCTCTTAGGTTTTCTACTTATTACTGTACAAATTTGTATAAAATTAAGAGGTTAAATATTTTTAATAGTTACTAAACGTTTGGTATATGTTATCTTCAGGTCAGCAAACGACTTCGTCCTACAATAACTCCGGTTACTTCATGACAGCTTGGAACGCTTAGCCTATTGATTACCCTTTTCTCTCATTTATTTCATTGTTCTTTTATTTGATGATACAAATGTAATGTAATATTGTTTCGGTCTTTAAACATCTTATTCCATTTTATATCTAAGAAATATATTGTAAATTAGTTAAAAATTTGTTTTGTATTAAACATGATATATTTATAATCAAACAATATTCAAATTCATCATGTAACCAAGGTTGCAAACTTGTCTTTTCATGATGATGGTGAAGGATATAATCTTAATATTTGATATGTTCAAGGGAGGTATTCGTGTGGTTAATGATAATTTTAGGGGAATTATCGGTAAGTATTTTAAAGATATTTGTATTAGTTTACTACTTAAAATAAGGTTAATTGTTAGGTTATTATTTGTGGTTTTGATTATATGAAAAGCGTGACTTAGGGGGTGTTTGTTTTTTGTGACAAGTACTTTTAAACCTCTTATGTCTGTCCCACGCAGACCACGCGTAGACGTTTGAATCTGCAGCGTGTTTGTTTTTTAGAAATGATTTCATTAAAAAACCACTTCTAAACCTCTCCCTCAAACAGACATGGCCTCACATCTTCTCACTTCTTCAAGCCTCTTTTCTTCTAGACATCTGCTCTTTCAAAAACCCTAGCATCCATTCTTCTCCTGCGACACCTCCATCTTCTCCAGCACCTCCACCTCCTCCGCCACCCCACATCTCCGTCGACCCCACCTTCCGTCGCTTCTCTTCCTCCGGCGACCCCCTTCCGTCGCTTCTCTTCCTCCGGCGACACCAAACTCCGTCCCTTCTCTGCCTCAGTCAAATCTCCGTCGCTTCTCTGCCTCCATCGACATCAAATCTTCGTCCCTTCTCTACCATTGTAAGTGCTATTCTGCTATTGCATTTATAAATTTGTTTGTACGAAGAATCGAATTAGGTTTTTTTGTTCAGAATTAGCGTTTTTATTTATGGTTAGGTTGTAACAACTCTCATTAAAAGTCCTATTTATTACTTTAATTGTCCAATATGAAACCCTAATTAAGATCCCCAAGTGATTCTGCATGAACCCTAAAATTTTCAGAACAATCGGAATCAGGATCAGGGCCCCTAAAACTCAGGGGGGGGTAAACCCTAGTTGATAATATCCAAACAGTTTAACGTGTAAATTGAAATTTGCATGCGAGACCAACTCACCTGAGCTACCTGGACACGAAGCTACCCTATGGTAGTAGGGTGTCCCTCACGCCACGCGAAGGCCTAGCGCCACGCGGGGGAGCCCTTTTTCAAGTATAAATAGTAGGCTGTGGGACTTGAGTTTCTGCGTTGATTCGACGTTCAAAGTCATTCCGTACACTGAGATATAGTAGAAACAGTCCAAAAACACACACAATTCACGAAGTGCTGCCGCAATAACAGTGTAATAACTCAATCGCTGCTATGATTCAATGTCCGATCGATTAAAACTATCCAATGGATGTTTTAGTGCTGCCCACATTAGGGTTATACTTTGTCATTCGTCGTGAATTCGATGGATGTTTAAGTATCGCACTTTGTCATTCGTTCTCAGGGTTTAATCTCGTGAGTTATCGTAAATGCTGTATTAGTTACTAAGCTAGTTTTGTGTGCATTGTTATTTAAACTAGGTTAACAAGGCTAATCAGTAGACTAGACTCTGTCCGTGTTAAATCTGCAATGTGAGTCATTCTCTTTTTATCAAAGTGCTTTATAAATTCTTAAATGTTTTCAAAGTTATAATTACAGGGATTAAGTCTTTGTAGTCACCAAATTACAGCCGGTATGTGGGGTTTTGTATACATTACTTGATAATCTTCACCATTGAACAACGGGGTAGCCAATGGGTGATATGACCATAGTCACAGAAGTGAGTCGAGTGACAAATACCGTGGGTAGTTGGTTGATATCTGGAAACATTGTAATCGCTCTTAATACTGTAACTTATAACAAACGCGTCATTTTAGTAAAAAGAATGATTCACCAGTATTTCCCGCTGACAAAACCTTTTTCAAACATGTTTCAGGTGATCTGTTGTGATTCAGGAAAAGTGCCGAGAAGCACTACAAGCTTAAGGAAGTGGCTCAATATAAAATAAAGAAACATGTTTTGTAAAAAGATTTCTCAGTGAAATCATATGAATGTAAATTATCGGGGTTTATCCCGAATTATGAAATAAAATAATCGGGAAATTTTAGTTTTAAAAATATCCTGTGAAAATATTCCGTTGTTAACTCAATTAAATAAATACCACGGGATTTTCTGTCCCGTGGCTCCTGAAACGGGTCAAACCGGGTCAGGGGTCGTGACAGAAAAATGTGGTATCAGAGCCACTGAGTTAAGCTAATTAAGTATTTAAGAAATACTTAATTTTCCTGATTGCTATTATGTGATTATGTGTTTTATTAACTGACTATTTGTTAGTTACAGTATGGGTAAGCAAAAGCTTTCAAACATCTATCTTAAATTAGATAGTTTACCAAAAGAAAAGGGAA
This sequence comes from Helianthus tuberosus, assembly GCA_030545235.1. Classification (NCBI taxonomy): domain Eukaryota; kingdom Viridiplantae; phylum Streptophyta; class Magnoliopsida; order Asterales; family Asteraceae; genus Helianthus; species Helianthus tuberosus. The sequence continues at coordinate 183,295,555 of CM060447.1, read as the reverse complement.
ATTCATCCCAATCCTCAAGGTACTCAGTAGATATTGAGGAGAGAATATTTGTTCGTAAAGCTCATTATGAGGAACCACTTTCTCCTAGTAAAAGAAGTTTGATTATTAGGAAAAGTCATGAGAAAATAAAGAAATCTCAATCAAAAGAAATGAAAGTTAATCTGGAAATCCAGAAACGAGGCAGTAAACCACCATGGGAAGACAAGTTAAATGAAAAATGGGCAGATCTTTATATGCTAGCCACTGTAGCAGTAAATGCAAATCTTTAAAATACCATGACCCAGTATTAGCACCATTATCACTTACAAGCCAGAAACGTTACCCAGTAAATAAATAAAGTACAATAAAACCTTGTATGTTTAATTGTCATTTATCCTTTGTATTAAATTAAAGTCACACGATATGCAATAATATTTGAATGGTTATCTGTGAAATTTTGTTATAAAATTTTAACTTAGTATTTTGCATATATGCTAAACAGCATGAATGAGTTATCTGCAGCCCTAGAGAATCTCAACCTCTACCCTGTAAAGATAGAAGTTTCCAAAGATTTTACTGGTTATATACCCGATATAGAAGAACCTATGGAATTCAACGCTCCACCTCTGGAGAAACCCAAGACTAAGAAAAGGAGAAGATTGGTAGGATGGAGAATCCTATAGATAAAGGAAAAGGGATAGAGATTGAGGAAGATTCAAGGCAAGCAGGGATGTAAATTTGGGAAAATGCTAAGCAAGAAATTGGAGAAAGCTCCAAGCAAACCCAGGAAATGACATTGCAGGAGGAGCTAGATTTTATATTGGCAAGCTGTGATACTATTAAGCCTGTCAATGAAAATGTTTTTACTCATCCTATTGAAACCCAACTTCCAATGAACTTGGAACCAGCAATCCCAGAACCTATAATCCACACCCAACCTCTAGGAATGGACGAGTGGTGGACCAATGATTGGCAGTTTCAAAACCTACTTAATAACCCTTATACGTTTTTCCCTCAGTTTGACCCAGAACCAAAGTGAAGAGATGAGATTATTGTTTGGAACCAAAGATCTAGGAGGAACATATATTTATTAAGATTAAGGGGGAAAGGAATGATAACATTTTATCGAGAAATATTTTAGAGATAATTATTAGTAATTACTTTATTGTTTATCTTGTTGGTAGTAGGTGTTGGAAATCAAGTCTTTGATCCAACAGGAAAAACACAATATTAAACAACTCGTTCGACTCTTTTTATTATCAAACCAAAACACAAATTATAATGATAATTATCTATTTATACTAAATTCGTTCTACTCCTAACCAAACTCAAACACTATTCTTAATAATAAAATAAACGTAACTCATAAACAGATAATTCAAACTATTTAAATAATTAAACCAAACTATATTTATCTTGAACCCGCTTGAATCATCTTTAACCCATTTAAACTTTATGGATAATCCACCAAATCAGATTTATCTTTTCATTCACCCCTTAATTCTGAAACGGATTAAACCCTCATTTGATCGTTGTTTTACCACCATGTTATACTCCTCCTTGATATGACTCGCTAATATCAACCACCACCAAAGATAACAACCCACCGGTTGATCTGTCACTCAGTGGCCAAACGAATCCCTAAGCCCCTCGCTCTTTCGTTCCCCATTGGTTATTCTACCAAAAATCGAACTCCCCGCTGCGATTTTACTCCTTGGCGAGAAAGAGTCACTAACACAAATAATAACGATCAAATTTAGGTTTAATTTCCCCACCAAATATAACTTGATCACCACGAAACCGAAGTGAATTGATCACCGTTCACCACCGCCTTCCTAAAAGTACTCCCCGTGACACCCGCTGACCTGAACCACCGTTCGACGTCTTTTTCCCTTGTGAACAACAAAAAAGAAAGTAACCTTAATTGGGTTTTTACATGAAAAAACTTACTTGATTGATATGCACTCGTTGCTATCAACTGCCAACACGACAAGCCATCGTTATTCTGTCCTTTTTTTTGTTGCTAAACGAACCCCTTTCTGACCCTGCTGATATGTTGGTTTTTTACCTACTATAGAAAAAGAACACTCGCTATTTTCCCTACACATCTAGAAGCTTTCGAAACCCAACCTCGGTTGAATCCTTCATTTACTTCCTTTTATTGATTAACACCTCCACTAAACGTATAAACGTCTCACAAACCCATGCATGCTTCTTGCAAGAAACCCATGCGTACAATCAAACCATGAACAAATTATCCATTCATTAATCAATGTTTCAATTGTGACTTAACTAGTGTTATGCGATAAGCAGAATATATCTCAGTTTGATAACATGTATGCCTATATTTCGGTTACTTGAACATACCACTCATAACACAATCTTAACAAAAGTTACATCGAGACATAGGTAAAAATACGCTCGCCATAGAGTAACTTTATTATAGTCCAAGATTAATAGTGTTTGTCTACCAATAGCAAACGATTACTATTCCCCCGGATGGGTTCGTCATAGTAGCAAGGGGAAAAGACTAAAAGATGAAATACAAAAAGAAATAAAAGTAGAGGGACTAAACATGTTCACAACCAAAGTTAAAGCAGAGGCACTAAACACGCATATGAACAAAGCTAATAAATAAAAAGAAAGTTTTTTTTAAACATAGGGGCTAAACATGTATATTACTAAAGTTGAAGGTTTAAAAGTAAGATGCAAAAAGCCACGATCAATCACTAAAAGGAATAAAAGTATAAGGATTAAACATGTACACTACTAAACTTATAGCAGGGGGACTAACCACGGATATTAAAAAGTTAACCAATAAAAGGAAAACTTTTTTAAAAGCAAAGGGGCTAAACACGAACTTAGCAAAGTTGAAGGTTCAAAAATAAAATAAAATAATCACAACCAATGTGGAGGTGTCAGACAGTTGTCTGACGCTATTCCCCTCATTTTAATCGTAGTGTACTAATTTTCGCCTCGCCCGCATTGCGGTGGCACTAAGCCGAATATTTCTCACTTTCTGTTAGGATCTGAGTTTGATATGATTGTGTTTTGTTTAACTAAAATGAATTATGAATCAGAAACAATTGCAGCGGAAATAGATGAATAAACTTTCAACACAATCAAAGAAAGAACAATTTTAAGCAAACATGTTTATCATAGAATCGAATGATTGTATTTGATTACAATAAACAAAACTATTGCATGCATGCACAAAGTCTCCCCCTCAGCCTAAGCTTACAGTGATTGTTCGTACAGAATGACTTGATGAAGAAGAGAGCTAATAGAACAGTACAGGGTACTGTTCTATTTATAGTACAGAACAAACCACTGTGACATCTTTGCTGACGTCACCATAAAAGTGACATCTAACTTCCTAACAACCTCTAACCACTGACTATTACAAACACTGCTATCTAACAACTGATTACAATAAATAAATACAAAATACAAGTCTAACTGCTGCTTCTTCATTCCACTTATAACAACTCTAAAATAAGCCGACACCCTCGAAATATTTTCTGACACCCTAAAATATATAAAATAATCCCAATATGTCCTAAAATACCCCCATACGTGAAAACCAAGCCCAAAATAAATTATGCCATTAAAAATAAGAAAATTGGGGTTCTGGCGGGCCGCGTAAGCCACCCCTTAAGCTTACGCGGGCCGCGAGCGATCATCGACACGGCGAGACCCTGGGTTGCCATGTGGCAGCCACACGTCGAGGCTAGGAAGCTGACCCGGACAAGCTAGACCCTACCCGGTCTACTACGCGGGCCGCGTAGACCGTGGTCTCAGCTTACGCGGGCCGCGAGGAACCCGGTTTCAGCCCCTATAAAGCTGGAGCTCGGGCCTTCAGTCGAATTCGCTCAAAAACTTTCTTTCTCTCTCAATTTTCACATAGTATGCGTTATACTCAGGTATAATATCCCCCTAAACAACGAAGTTCTGCTCCGTTGTAAGTATCATAACCCCTGGATATGTATTAGATACGCTGCCCAATTAATCTAGGGTTCCGTAACGGCTGTCGTGGTTCTGCCCGACGTAGTCGTTGGAATGCCGTCTCGGGGAGGGTATTACTAATGTTAAAATGGGTTATTATACTAACACGTATGCATTTGTGTAAATTATAGATAATTCTCAGGAAATCCTTACAGAAAACCTAAGACAGCAATGTGAGTAATCTCATTTTTGCAAACAGTTTTTACAAAACCTTTACTATTTTACAATGCAATTTAGCAGTGATTGAATCTTTGTAACTCTACAATTACTACCGGTATGTTGGGGGTTTGTATAAAAAATGTGAGACACGTTACCATTGGACGAAGAGTTAGCCAATGTGTAATATGACCTACCAGTCAGGATTGACAGTACTGAATGAGTAATTGGGTAGATGTCAACATTGTAATCGCTCTCAATACTGTTTAAATTAAATTAACATTTCTTGATTAAACTGGGATTCACTCACCAGTATTTCCCACTGACAAATTATTTTTAAAACGCGTTTCAGGTAACACAATGTGAAAGCCAATTAGAAGCCAGCTGGACAGCACTGAAGGCTTGGAAAAGTGGCTATAAACTTTACATAAATAAAGGAGGCGTTTTATTTCAATAAAATGAGATTTATCCCTATAAATCAGTTTGTAATAAAAACTTGGATTTCATCCCAATATGTTTATTTATATAAAATGTGGTGTTTTACTATGATAAAATATTTCCTAACTACGGTCCTGATGTAATTTCCGCTGCCAAAATTAATAAACACGCGATACCACCGATACTGAGTTCGCGGCCGCCCGTTCCCGGGACAGATAGGGGGCGGGGGTTGCGACAGAAGGTGGTATCAGAGCTAAGCTACTGATTCAACCACAGAAGTGTTATGGTGACATCAAAATTCAATATGTTAGGAAATAAATTACGGAAATACGTGCATAATTGTATTTTCTTGTTATGTGTTATTTGACTATTTGTTAGTTTACAGTATGAGCGACCAAGGACCATCTGACGCGTACCGTCAATTGTCTGGTTCGCCTAGAAGCGAAGGTGCCTCTTCTCAGCCTGCCCTCTCGGGGTACTCTGCTGATACTGAAGGAGGAATATTCGTGTTTAAGGCTCAGTCTGAAGAGCCATTTCCTCAGAAAAAGAGGGGATGGTTCAGTAGGGGAGCACATGAGCGTAGAAAACATATGAAAAAGTTACAAGACCAGAGAGCACTAGCAGCAGCCAAAAGAGAGACAGATGCCCATGCCCGGGACATGCTTAATAGGGGTATAGCCAACATCCATATCCTAGCAACCACTGCAGCTGACCCTAACCTGGAACAATTGATTGCACCCCAACCACAACCACCATTTCCTGACCAACCAATGGAAATAGAGAACCCTGAAAATCAAGTAGAAATGCAAGATTTCAACCCGGAGGACATACCTAGGGTACCAGCACCAAATCCCTTAGACCCAAATTACGACCCCTGGTGGGACGACAATAGGGACTATGTGCAACGCTACCCGATACACGAAGACATGCCCATGCCGAACTTAGGAGCCTACCCAGGTTTGGACCCTTTAGATCCCTATTACGATAACGATGTATACATTAGGGAGATTTTAGAAAATCCTTACCAATTCCAGGCACCTACACCTCCATACCAGGAACCCGCACCCCAGATTCCAAACCCAGTCCTAGAACCTGCACCCCCAATGAGTGCAGACAATGCACAAGAACTTAGGACATTTGGTGAGGAAATTTTAGAGAGTAGTGAAAGAATGAGACAGGTGGGAAAGCGACTCGTCTGGAAGAACGACGAGCGCAATATGGATTTCTGGATGAATCCATATCCATGAATGTGATGGTGGAAACAGTAGTAATAGTAATATTAATAATAATAATATAATATAATAATATAATATGTGTGTTTGAAAAAGAAAAAAAACTACGGATGCCTACTACTAGTAGTGTAGTTTTAAATTTCAGTCGGTATTGTAATTTTAATTTCCAGTATTGGTTTGTAGTAGATGAATATTATATAAAAATAGAGTAAGTCGCAATGATCGACGTTTTTGACCAAAATGCGTGTCATGTGATTGGCTATATTAAATATTATTTTGTGATATTAATACGTGGTAACTGTTTAAAATTCAGATGGCCGACGAAGGGAATCAGGAAAATCTGAATAACGATAACCAGAGTAACATTAACTTGTTTAATGAGAATCCGAACAACAACAATAATAATGGAAACCAAGTGGATAATAGTGCCATCCAACACCTAGTGGCACAAGGAATTATAGATTCAATGCCATATATTCTTCAAACTATTAAGGATGCTAATAATAAAAGTAGACATGATAGCAAGCGACCCTCTAAACCTGCAAACAGCGTAAACAATGGACATGTACTTCAAATGCCCATTCCCAAAAGAACAAGAACCATGCCTTATGGTTGTTCTTATAAAGAATTATGGCCCTGCAAACCAATAGAATTCTCGGGAAATGAAGGACCCATTGCAACTCTACGCTGGATAGAAAAGACTGAGGTTGTTTTAAAAATAAGCAAGTGTGCTAAAGAAGACAAGATAATGTTTGCTTCTAATTTATTTAAGAACCCAGCCTTAGAATGGTGGAACACTATCCTCCAGTCAAGAGGAAGTGATAGGATCTACAACATGGAATGGGAGGAATTTAAGAATATGTTAGAAAGGAAATTTTGCCCTCCCAATGAAAAGGAACAGATAGCAAATAAGTTTCTGAACCTTAGGATGACCGGGTTAGATAGTAAGGGTTATACTACTACATTCTTTGAATATGCTAGAATAGTACCTACCCTTGCATTACCTGAACCAGTATTAATCTCCCGTTACATATGGGGATTAATCGAGGAGATTATGCATGTAGTCAAGGCAGCTAGACTTCAAACCATAGAAGAAGCTGTAGAATTAGCAAACACCTTGACAAATGAATTAATCCGTACTAGAAAAGAAGACCAAAAGAGGAATCTAGCTCACAGACTTACCCAGGAATTCCGATATGGAAATTCCAACCGTGTAAAAAATGTAGGTTCCACATCTGCACCTTATTACAAGTATTGCAAAAGGAAGCATTCTGGAAAATGCCCCATATATTGCAATTTTTGCAAAATATCAGGACATAAGGAAGAAGACTGCAGGAAGAAAGCAAACAACAGGATATGCTACAGCTGCGGAGAACAAGGTCATATCAAGCCAAACTGTCCAAAATTAGCTCCAGCTACAAACAACAAGAACACTAAAAATGCTAGAGCATTTGTTCTGACTGCAGATGAAGCCAAGATGATTCCAGACGTGATAGCCGGTATGTTTTTAGTTAATGATGTTTTTGCTAAAGTATTATTTGACTCTGGTGCAAACCAAACTTTTATTAATACTTCATTTTTCAAACTTCTAAATCAATCATTAACTAAACTACCACAAGAATGTCTAGTAGAGACAGCAAATGGAGAAACGGTTAGGATTTCTGAAATCTTGCATGGAGCAAGAATAGAGTTTTTAAATAAAAAATTTATTGCAAACCTTTACCCAATGAATCTGGCAGGATTTGATGTCATTTTAGGAATGGATTGGTTAATAGCCAATAAAGCCAGTATTTTATGTGATCAAAAGTCAATCCAAGTAAATTCACCAAAAGGTGAAAAGATCACAATTAAAGGAGATAAACCATCTAGATCCACGAAATTCATCTCTATGATGAAAACTGCAAGCTATATAAGAAAAGGGTCTATAGTGTATTTGATTTCTATAATCACTAACACTAAATGAAAAGAACTAAAAGACATTCCAGTAGTGTCTCGGTTTTCAGACGTGTTTCCAGAAGAATTACCAGGACTATCGCCAGATAGAGAAGTCGAATTCAGAATTCACCTATGTCACACCCCGATTTTCCACGTGTCACCGGTGGGGAGTATCGTGACGTCATGGTTGGCAACGTAATAGTCAAACAACACAATATCAATATGCACAGCGGAAGCAATTTAAAGTATGTTACAACCGAATTTATTATTGTAATATCATATGTCACAATATTCGGAAGTTTATCCACAGAAGGATCGAACATAAAATGGAAACAGTAGTTCAACAGACTTTTAGGCATCTTAAGCTTGCGAGACTTCTATTGATGCTAAGGAGACATATCCAGCCAATTTCGTATAGTACCTGCATTTAGCCTTTTTGGAAAATACGTCAGTTTACACTGGTAAATACATTCAACTGACTCATTTTGGAAAAATAGTTTGAAAAGTGATTCGAGTGCAAACGGCACAAAATATCTTGACACATTGATTAAAATGCACAGAGGCAAAATTAATCTTTTTAACTTGGGAGAATTATTTAATATTATAATCTTGTGAACGAATTACATGTTACTTATGCGTTCAGTAGCCCGAATCTAGTCCGGGTTAAAGATCAATAGACACACCACTTTAAGTGAGTTATACACGGGAGTACGCCTACACCCCGTGCTCAGGTCGTGGCCATCTCGTAAGATGATGCCAGGGATATCCGAGACATGGTCATTAACCCCCCAAAGGCTGTAAAGTAAACAAAACTGTTTAAAACGAGCCGATCAAATTATTCAACTACCCACTAAGCGTGGAGATTTGATGCTCGATCAAGCGGTACGCTATGTACCGTAACCCAAGCCCGTATAGGGAAAATAAGTTAAAAGTATTTACCTGAGCTAAATATAATTTCATCCCAGCCGTATATCAAATCAGCAAGTACAGATAGCTTTTACTGGGCTCCTAATCTGGAACGAAGGTTTTTTAATAACCTATTAGAATCCTAACGGGTCTTTAATTAAGCTTAAGCTTAGACCGGCTAGTTTTCAGGATACGGTTCGTACGCACGATTAAGCGAAGACCGGATAGAATGTGATTTAGACCCGATAAGTTCGGAGACTTGTTTAATATGGGTTTATTATTCACATTCTTGATTTTGAGATAAAACCGATAAGGTTTGACCCGTATCGGCTAATTTATGTAAACTTGTTACATAAACCGAACCGAACGCGAAATAAGCGTAACGGGTATCCGTAAGAGCCATATACAGGTTTCCTAAGTTAATATGCTTCAAATATGTTGTGACATCAGTAGGATGTCTTTCGTTATGCCCCGAACTAATTTAAACACAAACTATGCCCCGTAGGGGTAGTTTGGTCATTTTAAAGTTTGTAAAAGCGTTTAGATGTTTAACTGAGTTACAGGTCTGATGTAAACAGAAAACATACCCAATTTGATGAGTTATAACAGTAGACTAAAGCATATATGCGAAATTTATCATCTTTAACCAAACTATGCCCCGTAGGGGTATTTTGGTAATTTCACATACGCCGAACAGCTCAAAAACGAAGTCTGAGCTAATCAAACTTTTCTTACTGTTAAAATATCATAATTTGCCTCATATATCAGTAGGTATCAACCCGGGTATGTTCAATATGCTTTTAAAACATACTATGCGTTAAAAACGCTAAATAAGGCGATTAAAGGCCATTTCCGGGTTTGATACTTAAATCTGATATTTTTATATTTCTAGAAGGCTTAAAATAATTTATTTATCATATGTGATTAGTAGCAAAAGGTTTGGAGTCGTTTAGATAATTAAAACTCATTTTATGGCCCGTAAGGGCAAAACCGACAATTACCGGATTAAGCCTACGACTACTAGTTATGCTCAGCGTAAAATTAATTAAAAATCTTTAAAAAATCCCAAAATAATATATTACATCAGTGGGTATTAAGTTTGATACCAAAAAGTAGGCTTAACTAGGCTATACGCAAATTACGCCGTTTTATTAACATAAAGCTTTAGATTTGCGATATTAAGCATAACTCTTAATCTATAAGTCAAACTGATGTCAAACTTTGCATACAAGTTTATATATCAGTAACTAAGGTTTCTACACTTTTACATTTTCATAAATCACGTTTTAAGGTAATAAGGGCATAACGGTCAACATATGAGCAATTAACGGAAATCTGCATATTAATTTGATAACTAGTGAACCAAGGTGTATAATCACAGAGGGTTGTTCTAACATGTAACCTAATCCAATTTAAGCTCTGAGGCATTTCTAAAACATACCTAAACGGGTCAGAACTGAAAGTCAAAGTGAAAGTCAAACTATGTGACTTTCGGTTCCGAACCGGGTCAAAACAGGAAATAGTCGGGTTGAACATGTTCGGACATGTTCTTACACTTATTACTAAGTTATAACAATGATCAAACAGGTTATATATGTTCTAGATAGCTAATTATGCATAAATGACATTTTAAGCATCATGTTGACTTTTTACTTAAAAGTTTGACCCGACTTTTGACCTGGTTAGAGTGGTGATCAGGGGAAACCCTTTTGAGGTTTTATTACCCACATAAATACCAACTCATAACTACTTTTAATTCGAGATATAACTGAGCCATTATAGACTAATCTCGAAGTCAAACCGTAATTACGACGGTTTGACTTTTAGCTAATTAACCAAGCTAAACTCAACTAAATAAGAACTAGCAGACTTACAAGAGTCCTATGCACGAGATATGATCAGTTGGACCTGCTTGAGAGCTCCAGGAATGATCAAATTATGCAGAATGAAGTGTGTCCAAAGTTGTTGCATTTCATGGCCTTTTATAGTGATCAAGAACACCATAAATCTTTGACACATAGGTCTAGGACTTACCACAATTGATTAACACATGTCTCTAAGTGTTTAGGGGGTGCCTAGGGGCCAATAGATATGAGGAAAATCGATTTGAAGGGCCAGATTCGCGTATAACAGCAAACAGCAACGATCAGACGCTGGGCAGACCCCTTACGGACTGTAAGGGGTCGGCTTACGGTCCGTAAGCCTTGGACCAGGGGCAAAAATCCTTCTTGTTATTGCATAGTTGGCTCATGGCTTTTCGAAAGGGCAACTAACTTATATCTTGCACTTTGAACCCTCCATATTGACACATAAGGGCCTCAAGACTTGTACCCCTCTTGATAAGTCCCTGGCCACTCGGTTAATGCCCGAAAAGTCACAGTTTTCAACGTTGACGCTTTAACCCCTCGCACACGAATTTGATCATAACTTTCTCATACGATAACGAAACTTTATGAAATTTGAATCGTGCATTCTAGTGAGCATAATTAACATTTACAAAGCTTCGGGTTTGTCAAAAGGTCACTCAGAGGTATATCTTTAACATGTTGACACATTTAACCCCTGTAGTTTGTAATCTCTCACTTTTAGCTTCGTATGATCCATGATTTATTCGTTTGATGTTATGAACATTATGTAGGGTTATTATGAAGTATATTTATTCACTGTTGACACTTAGAATCCGTATAATCTCATACTTTCCATGTTTGTCAACTTTAGTCCTTTTATAACATTCTTTCACACGTTCAAACTTTATGACACGTGTCAACACATTATAGGACGTGAATTTTCGAGGTGTTACATCCTCACCCCCTTAAAATAAATCTCGACCCGAGATTTACTGAAATAAATAAGGGTACTTTTCTTTCATCGTGGATTCAACCTCCCACGTGTATTCGGGACCTCTACGGGCATCCCATTTGACCTTTACAAAAGGTATATGCTTCCTTCGAAGCTTCCTTACCTGTCGATCTTCAATCGACAAAGGTTTTTCAACAAATTTTAAGCTCGTGTCTATATGCACATCTGTATGTGGTATAACCAGTGATTCGTCAGCGAAACACTTCTTTAGATTGCAGATGTGGAACACATTGTGAATTCCACTGAGCTCTTCTGGTAAGTTCAACTTATAGGCAACTGACCCGACACGTTCGATAACCTCGAAAGGTCCTATGTATCTCGGGCTTAGCTTGCCTTTCTTACCAAACCGCATCACCCCTTTCCAGGGTGACACTTTAAGTAGGACTTTGTCACCTACTTCAAAGTGAAAATCTTTACGCTTAGGGTCAGCGTAACTTTTCTACCTATCCCGGGCAGCTTTGAGACGGTCTCGAATCTGGACAATCTTGTCCGTTGTTTCGAACACTATCTCTGGTCCTGACAACTGGACATCTCCCACTTCTGCCCAACAAATGGGCGATCTACACTTTCTACCGTATAATGCCTCAAAAGGCGCAGCCTTGATGCTGGTGTGGTAGCTATTGTTGTAGGAGAATTCGATTAACGGTAGGTTCTTATCCCAACTACCATCCAAATCGATCGCACATGCACGTAGCATTTCTTCTAACGTTTGAATAATACGCTCACTCTGACCGTCAGTCTGAGGATGATAAGCCGTACTAAAATTCAAACGTGTGCCCAAAGATTGTTGGAAACTCTTCCAAAAATGTGACGTGTACCTAGTATCTTTATCAGAGATAATAGTCACATGTATGCCATGCAAGGCTACAATCTTATCCACTTATAATTGGGCTAACATATCGGAGCTATAAGTCTCCTTGATGGGTAAGAAATGAGCTGACTTAGTCAGTCTGTCAACTATAACCCATATTTTATCATTTCTTTTCCTTGTCTTGGGTAACTTGGTAATAAAGTCCATAGTTACCATTTCCCACTTCCACGTAGGAAGTTCAGGCTGTTGTAGCAAGCCTGACGGCTTTTGATGCTCGGCTTTGACTTGCGCACATGTCAAGCATTTAGCTACATGGGTGGCTACAGACTTGTTCAAGCCTATCCACCAATAATTTGCCCTTAGATCCTGAGTAGCTGATGGCAAATTCTTAATCGTTGCTTAATTAGGGTTGCAGCATGTATGCATAAGCATTATGAACCGTCTTTCTTATTTAATATCATAAAACCCTCAGAATATTGAGTCAGGCTATATGAGCCTATGTCTTAAAACCTACTTAATCAAGGTTTCGTTTATTCCAATATCAATATGGAGTTTTCATAATACTCCAGCCCACAGCGGGGTGTTAATCTTAGTTCTACCTGTCTTCCAGGAGGTAAGCAGGGAAAACTTATGAGAAGATAATTAAGATACAAGGAGGCTATAGAGATTTTCCATATCTCAGGCTCCAGTTCATCCATCATTGCTCGTGTTAAATGAGTGACATCTTTATGTTATAAGTCCACGAATTTCTTAATCGGGAACATTTACTTGAAAAAAAAATATTCCATTTTTGGATATCTTCTTTGAATACTACTAGTCGACTTTAGTACAATATGATCATTGGGATATCTCAGGGGTTCCATGTATTAAACCTCCATGCTGATCAGACATGGAAATAATCTATGGGACACACTAGGATACGCTAATCCTCATATGACACTTTTATCAAACATAGTTTGGCATTCGCAGGCGATAGAAAAACAATGAGAAAAATAATTAAAATAACATATGTTGTCGTACTCTATGCGAAGAAAGAGTACTCTTAGATTTTTCGGAAGAATTCCTTGCCGATACTAGAAGAATCGGTTACTATGGTTTCCTTGGTAGTTATACCTAGTGGATGATAAAAAAAATTTGCTAAGTTTATGGTTCATGAAGATTTATTATTGCCTGTATTAAAAACATGACACTTAGCAGAAATTATCATTGATAAATGATAAGGAAGTTTATTGTACAAGTGCTTATATTTAATTAATAATGGAAGTTTCACAAACTAGGCACCTAGCTCGGTTGGCTAGGCGCGCGAAAGGGTGCGGCCGGCCTAGACCCAGGTTCGATTCCGGGGACGGCCAGTTCCACCATTTTTTTATGTTTAATATTAATTAATCGCACGGATACGTGTAATTATGAGAGTTGTCTCATAAGGAGTCTTGATAATTAATTGCTTCTTATTACCCACAATATGGGCTTGATTTTATCACTATATTGAGTCCTTGTATTTAACGGAACTAGGACATAAAAAAAAAATGATTCCTAATGGATATAAAACATCCATCTATTAATGCTGAAGCAACCTCAGAGGTATACAGGCTTCTTACTGAACTTTCGTTGCTTTTTATTAAGCCTGTACTCGCTCTCTTTCTCAGATTTCTTGGAGTTATCCTCCTTCTTTGGTTCATCCTTCATATACGAAGTGTGAACAAAATCTCCTCATGAGTAAATTAACATGGTTTTGAATGAGATTTAGAGCGAGAAGTATTCAGCTCTTTGTGTTGTCTCATGACCTTTCCCATGGTCCTTCCAACTGCTGCGTCAACCATAGCCTGAAGATTAACTCCATTAATATTGAGGTTTACGTTTGTAGTTTTATTAACTTTCGTCGCCTTAGTAGTGTTACGACCGTCGTCTACCTCATCCGAGTTTTCCATACTCGAAACTTGGTACAAATCGCCAAGATTTAACCATTATTAGTCATCATCCTGATGATCTGACTTAGATTAGCCACGACATTCATAAACCGTATGGGCTATTCTGTTCCGAACATTCATAGTGAATGTTATTTTTGAACGTATTCCATTATGTTTAGCCTAGGTCACAACAGGACCATCAACGGCATTCAAAGTTTGGAGCGAGTCCAATACTTGCTTGACATGGGACCATAATGTCACAACTGTCTTTGTCACAAGGACGATTATAAATAGCTCAAATGCTAGCCTTACAAGGCTTTTATTATATATACATATATGGCATAGAAGCCTGCCGCGATGGACGTAGAAAATATGGCATAAAGCCCAGTCCTAAAGGACATAAATGATTATACGGCACGAAGGCCTTGTCACAAAGGACATTTAGATGTGGCACAAACGGCCTTGTTATAAGGACATTCATCAAATCTGGTGCAAAGGCATGTCACCAGGAATGTTATCATTTAATATGTTAACTTGTCACGAATGACCAATTATAGCACATAGGCTTGTCATTAATGAATTTAAAACATAACTTGATGGTCTATCACCAAGGACCTAAATTTATAAGCCGCAATCTTATTAGATTAGGGCTTCAAGGTTTGAACGTGGTTCTTCACCTTTGGACAGGGAGTCATAGACTACAACTGTCATCGTCTTGAAAGACGATTCTTTTGGCAGAAAATAAGCCAATCAACATCACTAATGGATGTTTATATTTAACCATCGTATCTAATGATATTAGTCATGATCACATCGATCATATTGACTATTAGGTTTGGGTATAATCACACCATTTTGAACAGGGGATCATAAGGATCATGTTGGACCGTTCTATGACCCTAAAATGTCAGTCAAGGACGTTCATCTTCATGTGTAAAGGCGGAATCAATGCACATAAAGTCATAACAGCTCTAATCCTTTTAATCTTTCTTTTCTGATTGATTTGAGTGCTTGTACAACGTTTTCTGATACAAATCCGGCAGCACTTCGTGTTTCATACAATGACCAAGTTTTTTACAAATGAACCACACATCACCTATTTATAGGATTGAGATTTCGCTTGAACCTGTTCAAGCTAAATCATGATTTCCCTTGAAACAGTTCAAGCTAAATCATGATTTCCCTTGAATCATTTCAAGCTAAATCATGAAGTTAACATGTAAAAACCCTAATGTGTGTTCATTCTACCTATCTAGACACAAGACTTGATTATGACGTAATCAGCAGACATTCAGTGCACCAACAGACTCCCCCTTGGATGTTGATGAAGTCTTTGGCTTCAAGTCTTTGTCTTTAACAATCTCCAAACATTGTAAAAACTCTCATCAATCTTTATCTTCAAGCTTTAAACTTTAAACTTCAATCTTCCCTTTGACTGTTGATCCAGACTCCCCCTTTCACAGACTCCCCCTCTCGATATGCTAGAATCTGAGATATCTGGTTCAAGCTTTGACAATTAGCTTCCTTTGGGAATAATGAAGTCCAATCCTGTTACTCAACCAACAAATATAACCATTCTATTTTTTTTCAACAATAAAACACAAACTCAATCAGCTTTAATAATCCACTCAAGTATTCAAGTTCAAGTTAATGACCCTGATTACTTGATTAATCTACCAAGTCCAAATTAATGACCTTGGTTGATCTTTTGACGAAACAAAACTGATTTTAAAACAACAAATTCAAACATTTTCTGAAAATAACAAGTATCAAATTAATGAACTTGTTTTTGACTTTTCAAACAATCCAAACTTCTTCAAAGATAAGCTCTTCTCATTCTTCAGTCCAGAATCTCCTGCATCTGCTTCAAACAACTAAGAATCCAACAATCAACTTTCCACTTTGGTTTGTCGGAAAATAAAGCAGAAATAAAATCTTTTTGGATTTTATCAAAGTGATCTAAACTAAGAAATGAAATACAGAAAACTTAAATTTCAGAAAGTAAACAAAGTAAACTATTTACAAACATATTTTTGGTGAGCGTGTCAGGGAATCATATCAGCTTTTCAGACAAATCACAAGTACCGTTAAGCTACATTTCATACTCAGACTTAAACAATTTACCTCGATTGTCGATATACTGATCCATCTTAAATTCTCACACAAAGTTCAATTTACTCAGGATACGATTTAGATGAATTAAAAACTTAGATCATTCATGTGTCCCACCTCTTGAATATACTCCCGTATCCAGAATCTCAATAATCAGTCTTACAGGTGAGAATACTACAATGATATCTGTATATAATTTAGGTATGCGAGGGCCGAGGGATCTCAGATCGATACTTCCGTATACGCAGAGAGATATCAGCTTCGACTTTTCGGTGTGTCCCCTTTAGAGGATCTTTTTGCTTACAACAGCAGCATTTATCAATTTTATTGTTTCAGCATGCTGAGGGTTTAATGCTGTGTTTCAAGCATTGCAGCAAGTATTAGCTAGGGACTAGGTCAGAACTACCGTTCAGCAGAAGTCCCGGAATA
>CM060447.1:183232716-183278586 GCA_030545235.1 Helianthus tuberosus | reverse complement strand
AAGATGTTGTTGATTGCACTCCAAAGGTATGTACCCGTGTTAAGTATCACCATGTCTTTCAATAGGCTATTTTTTCTGTATTATACTATTTTTTTTTACCATCATAAGTATTTACTTTATTATTTTAACATCCAGCAGGATAAAAAGGGCAAAGAATTGTTTGATACTACCATCAACTTTAAAACATCAATTGTTTCAAAGTTTTGTGAAAGTGAAGACAAGCATGTTGTAATGATTTACTTTGTATTATTAATGCCACATCATCATCTAAACTTTTAATTTTAATGATTGTCATTAGAATAATATTACTTATATGTTTAACCAATCATATAGGTAAAGCAAAATGTATCCTCGGTTGGCACTTCCAGATTGAAGAAGCATAGCCTCCCGAAGAAAGGTCAAACAGGGAATGTTCACCTAGATGCTGAAAATTTAGACTTTACATGAAAAGGAGAATATAGGCTGGTATGATTTTTCGTTTCTTAAACTTTCGATTTACATTTTAGTAATTATTAAATAATTTTAAACAGCTTTGATTTTTAATGTACGTTGGTAAATGCAGCGTCACCCTGTCGAAGTTGCTAATTGAGCCGGGTTTACGAAGAAGAAACATTTATTGAAAGTTCAGAACTTGGAAGGAAATGTTGTTGTTTACACAGCCAAGACTTAAAAAAACGGATGTGCGATTCGTTATTCGGTCGAGAACTGGCAAAAATTTATGGCTGACAACAACTTGATTGATGGTGTGATGCTTGATTTCACCTTTGTTACTTCAAAAAACACCATAATATTGAAAAATGTCTGATCCGGTTAGTAAAACTCTATATATCTATAATGCGTAGTTAAGTGGTGGTTGATATGAACTAAGCTTTTGTTTGTTGGTTAACGTTTGTGTTTTGAACAAGTACCTTTGTTTATGTATATTATCGTATGCTTTGCTATGCTACTCATTGATGTTTTCAGTCTGTATGTCTATAACTTAATTAGACCATTTTGTTTGTGTGAAGCGATATTGGATTTTGTTATGATACTGATATATATATTCTAAATGTGACTTATCAAAGTAAAGATTAAGTTGCAATCATGATATCAAGCCATGTTATTTAAAGGTACTAATTAAATTTATCTGTTTTTGGAAATTAATTTAATGTATCCAGTACATATTGTTTTTTAAAAAAAAGTTTCCTAATTTATGCCAGTACATATTTAAAGGTACTGATTAAATTTAATTGTTTTTGGAAATAAAACATCTATGATTTTACATAGAATCCACCTAATAATTTTATAACATACTTTAAAAGGATATTTGGGAAACAAGTCATTTCGATACAATGTTTTATTTGATCAATAAAGACACATGAATATTGTTTCAACATATGGGCCTTGGACCAGATTTAATAAACATGTGTTGGGCTTGGACCACATTTAATAAAAAAGGTTTGGGCTTGGACCAGATTTATAAACAAAGAATATTTGTGTTAGTAAACATGTTTTGTAGTTCGTTATGTTTCTCTTGTGTCTAATTTAATCAGCTGACAAGTTGGGAATGACAGAATCCGTAGGGGGTTTTTTGTACTTCCGTTAGATTTACAAATAAACGTTATTAATGTATTCTTAAGTATAATGCGAATGTGAATTCATTAAATAATTTCACATCATATTTTACATATAAACATAGGCTTACATTCAATGTTTACGATGTACCCGCGTCCATCGGACGGGTGTCCACCTAGTTTATTTTTAACATCAAATTTGAATGAGTATCGGACCCGGACTATTGCAGTATATCATGTCATCAATGGAATCATCCAATCATATTCATCTTCACTAGGAAATAGTACATCAATCCAGAAGAAAACCAAATAAATCTGGAAAAAAACCCCTTGTGGGAATCGAACCCATGAGCTCAAGGTCCCTAAGCTTTATCGTAGCCATGTAACATCCCAAAAACGGATTTGAAGCGGGTAAAATATCGTTAGTGGTAAAAGTTAACCCGATAAACATTATGATTTAATTAAATAAACCTAATGTTAAATAAAAGTTAAATGAATGTCTTTTTAGAAAATAAAGTTTATAAAAAGGCCCGGGCTATCGGGACTTAATTTAAGTCGGGTGATAACATTCCCGAACTTAGTAAATCGAATTATCAGGTTCGTTTAATAATTGGCATGAAGCAAATAACTAGGAATATTAACCTAGTTAATATTGTTGATTATTGACGAAGGCTAATTGAGTTATGAACAAACTAAATACAAACCAAACCTTAGAGGCTAAAATGGAACACAAATGGAAGTGCAAGTATAGAATGGCAAGAAAAACAATACACACACATAATGTATGTGTGTGTCGTGGTTAGAGAGAGAGGGGAGAGAGAAATCTCCCAAAGTCTCAAACAATGAAAAATTGCAAAATTGAAGATGAAAAATGAGATGATTTCCTTGCATGATTGAGGATTATGAATCATCTAAGCCTACAAATCATAAGGTATGTCATGAAATTTCATATGATGAGTTTTGGTCTAAGTGGCTTTTAATGATATGATGAAATTGATGATTTATTTATGTTTATGATTATCATAATTGCTAGTATATGTAAAATACTTGATCAATTTAGAGATTCAAGTAAATGTTCATACATATCATGACGCGGGTGTTGATGGTATGATGAAATCGATGTTATAGTGATGTTAAAATGTGCTTAAAATTATATTTACAAGAAAGTATGAGGTACTTGACTAAATTAGATGTTTGGATTAATGTCCATGTATATGGTGAAATGGGTTTTTACATAGTGATGAAAACCTCCAAATTCTTGTATGATAGTTGATGAATTAGCTTATGTTAATTGAAAGTTTATGCTGACTTGATGCTAATAAGTGTATGAACTTGTGAAGATTGAAAGAAACATGGTAATTTTGGTTGTTAATTATGCCATTATGATGGCCTAAGAATGATACCCACCAAGTATTTGATAAAATGCTCAAATGAGTTTCATGAACTTGTTAGCATTCATATATGTCAAATGACAGTTTACTTTTAAAAGTCAAACTGACCTATAATAGAATGGAATGAGAAATATGGAATAAAAGTCCATAAGTTGTGATGATCATGATGTAGGATGACTAATCTAACCATTTTGCGGATGTTATATGATAGTTTGACTCTTGACAAGCTAGGTAAGAGCTTGGAAAGGAACGGGTCAAGTGGGTCAAAAACGCGATAAAACTTGATCGGATGCAAGGTAAGTAAAACTTACACTTGTTAGAATAGAATCACTATTTAAGAAATGAGAAGTAGTTGGTTAAAAACAATAACTTATTAAAGTCGAGACCCCATGGTGTAAACCATGAATGGGTCAAAATGGATAAAGTATGACGTACTATAGTTAGAAATAAACAATGATTGGCTAAAGTTGAGACCCCATGGTGTAAACCATGAAACAGGTCGAATGAGTAAAATGGTAAGTAACCATGTTTTGGCGATGAACCAATGAATTTTTAAACAAGACCTTCTAGCGTGAACCAAAATGGGTCGAACGAGTAAAAATGAATTTTTGGTGGTAAACCAATGAATTTTCAAAATAAGACTTTCTGGCGCGTACCAAAATGGGTCGAACGAGTAAAAAATGAATTCTTCGTGGTAAATCAGTGAATTTTCAAAATATGACTTTCTAGCGCGAACTAAAATGGGTCGAATTAGTAAAATGAATTCTTGGTGGTAAACAAATGATTTTTCAAAATAAGACTTTCTGGCGCGAACCAAAATGGGTCGAACGAGTAAAAATGAATTCTTTGTGGTAAACTAATGAATTTTCAAAATAAGACTTTCTGGTGCGAACCAAAATGGGTCGAACGAGTAAAAAAGAATTTTTTGTGGTAAAGCTACGAATTTTTGAAATAGTACCCTATGGTGTAAACCATAACGGGTCAAATGGGTAAGATAGTAAGTATGCACATTTTAGCAATAAACAACACGGGTCAAATGGTGATGTTATCACCATTTGGATATGATATTTAATGCTTTGTTTGTTAAGTTTCATACTTACAAGAAACATAATGTATGGGCATGTATTGCCATGAATTGATAACGGGTTATCACTTTGACCCGCACAAAGTATATGTAAGGAATTATACTTTCCGTAAGGGCTTATCGCCCACCAAAAGATGGCTGGGCCAGATGTTGCAAATAGACTAACACAAATGAGATATATATAGTACTTGGGTAAAATGGCCTTTAGAGCCAATAACATGTCTATGATGTGAAATTATGGCTAAATGGGGTTTTAACTACTAAACCATTGAAAACTTTTATGTCCTTAGGGACATAATAAATCTAGATAGGATAACGAGCTAAATGTGTCTGTTAGTTTTCATTTAAACTAATAAAAGTTTTTCTGGTTCAAAAAGGGCTAAAATTTACTAAAACGCCCTCAGATAATAGTACGGGCAAACTATCTCCAGGGTAGATTTAATAGAATGAGTGTACATGAAACAATCATCAAGGAAAGATGATCATTTCGGTGACACAAGAAAATAGGAGGATAGTGCCCCCAAACGGTTCGTTAAGTAATAAACCCAAACCGAATAGTAAGAGCGAAAAACTCAAGGAATATGGGCCCGGGTAGTGGGTTATAGTTTAATCAGTGAAGAGGAATAATCCTCTAAAGAACTAAAAGTAAAACGGACCGAATTGGAAGTGAATTGGATTGTAGAGGAATAAACCTCCAAAGAATAAAATTTGTTTTTCTTTGTTGTTTTAATCGGTTTGAATGTTTAACTTAAACACTAATTGTTTTTAGTGTTTATGTTAGGCTTTTACAAAGGCAGGAACCAGACGGACGACCAAGCATGCGAAGAACCGAACACTATTAATCCACTATCTCTTTAGAGACGTTCACAGGAAGGTTGAAGCATGACCATGTACGGGAAAGTTTTTTAGTTTAAAACTTTAATATCTCTAAACTGTAAATTAAGTGTATTAATCCGTTATGTCGGTTCGTCTAGGTTATCAGTTAACCCAGGCTTTTTAGTTATTCGTTTTATTTATATAAAAAAAATATGGGACCAAAGCGTCTGAATATGTAAGATATTCGGTAATAACGGGATAGAGTGTTACAACCCTCAAGATGCCACTAGGCTATAATGCCATGGGCTAGAAAATGGAAATTGTGTGCCAGTATTATTATGTGTGCAAATTTTAAAAGTTAATAAAAATTAACCTATAGTTGAATCATCATCGAATCAAGTTAACTCATAATTAAGGATAAGCATTTCGGTGCTAATACCGTAAAATACCGGTACCAAATAGTACCGTACTGATCAAATCTCAGTACTAATTCGGTACTCATTTTTCGGCATTTGAGATCGGTAACGGTATTTTACTGTTTTTTACCTTCAAAGTTTTGTTATGATTATGGTCAATTCGGCATTTGAGATCGGTAACGGTATTTTACTGTTTTTTACCTTCAAAGTTTTGTTATGATTATGGTCAAGGAAATTCCATAACTGAAGCTGATAGTTATCGTTATGGTTAAAAGTAAAACTCGAAGTGAACCGTGAGTTGCACACCCCTTGACGATTCAAACGTCAAATCTGCTTAAATGGTGATTAAACATGTACGGTTCTACCATTGGCACTACATCTAGTGTCAATTGATGAGCTTGGGCTTCCAATGATGCTATTGCCTTCATTTGGATTTCTTTCTTTAAAGTGATATTCCTTTCTTATTCATTTAAACAATTTTGTTGATATTTTTCAACATGGCTAGCAACATTGTGTTGTGTCTTGTGAGGACGCCGACCTTGATTCTATTGGTAACCATTCGATGAACTTGATTGTTTATTCTCTTGGTTTCACAAATGAAGATCATCATTGGTTGAGGGGATTCATTGTAGTAGCTAGTATACTCCATATAACTTAAAAAATGTGCCACATCGGGGTCATGGTTGTTGGAAGCTGACTCTTACACAAAGTGCTAACTCATTCTTGACTGATAATATCTTTTAGAGTTTGATTAATATTCTTACGCTTTGAATACTCTTCTAAGAACTGCAAATGTTATTAGTTTAAGTGAAATTGGCTCCTGCTGTATATACATGAACATTTAGCCTCTATCCATGGTGAGATAAAAGTACTCGAGATTCTAAAGTGTTTTTCTAAAAGAACCCACACAAACAAAATAGAATACTCGAGGTAAAATCGAACAAATACAAAAACAAATAAAGAAAAATGATTTTGGATTTTCATAAGAAAATAAAAGGTAACAAACAAAACCAAACAAAGCAATTAAATCACTAAGTGTATTGGTCCCTATTTTGTTGATTATTATCAAATCATGCAAAAATACTCAATTAACATAAATAGGTAGTTTAAGTAGGGGGTTGTATACATGAGGAGATCGAGCGGGGTTAATATTTTACAAGTTTATTTCATTATGAAAACTAAAACCAAAGATTTGATTCATGATTATTAAACTAGATTGCAAGTAATCTAACATGAAACATACGTCACACGAAAACACAAGACAAGAAACACACGATCACAACCAGGTTAGCGTTTTGGTTTAATTTTTTCTAAAGAAAACTTCATTAAACACCACCGAAAACCTAAACAGGGCTGGCACAGAACAACCAACTACAACATCTAAAACAGGTTTTTACACCAATCATTGCAAACTATACCCTTATGTTTCAACCTATTCTTTTACCAAAGAAATCACAGAGATCTAATGTCGCCCATTATTTCTTCACTTCTACCTTTACCGTTAGCGAAAACCTTTGCATTCCTAGCTTTCTATAGACTCCAACACCCAAGCATAATCAACCTTTTGACCACCCCCATTTCCTCTTTATTCGACTTACAAAATTTGTGAAACTCCAAAATATCTTTAAATGAGAAAGCAAATAGAGGGGGAAGGCGGGCCTAAACATAAAAGTGGTGCCATAATCTCATTGATGTCTCGCAAGTTGTGAACACGTGATCCACTGTTTCCTCGACTTCCCCACAAAACACACACTTCACATCCGAAATGCTAATATTACGTCTAGTAAGAGCGTACCTGGTAGGTATCCTCTATAGCGCAACCCTCCAAATGAATATGGTGCATTTAGCAGGCAACCACTTGCTCCATTTAATGACCTCCACAATCATATCCACCCCATTTTCAGTTAGTAACTTCTTGATTGAGGCCAATGAAAAGTGACCAGACTTCTCTCCGAGCCAGCTCCAGGTATCTAAGCGAGTAGAGGGACATACCGTAGCTAACAACGCACAACATTCATTTGCTTATGTGTTGACACAATCCATATGACCATACAAGTTACTAACTCAACTTCTTTTTATTTTATTCTCAGCCTTGTTTACTTCTAACCTCCCCTTTATATATCAAAACTCAGTTTCATTCCATTTACCTTTTTCTCTCCAGGACCTTACAAAGTTGAAAAACGAATCAAGGTGGTGTATTTATGATTATATCAATGTATTTTGCCCGTTAAGACTATGGGATGTGGAGGGACTTGGATTGGGGGCATTGCTTGACACGTGACGAGGGTTGGCCGATCCACAAGGTAATACTAAAAAACTAAGGGTGTGGTGTGATACTGCTTAGCTTGGCATGGCCACTGGCTAGCCATGTGAATTTTTTTTTTGGGTTTTGCAACGGCTACCCCCCATAGAAAGATAAATTATTATATATAATAATAACACTAATTTTGTAACTATATATATACACATTATATAAAAAAATATACTGAATATTTAATTATACAACTAATAGGCTTTGGACCAAGTCAAATCTACATGGAAAGGTTAATTAGACTCAAGCCACTTTTTTAAGAAGTCCCAATTTATGTCCGAGCTCAATAAAGCTTGACTCATAATACTCAATTACTTTCAAGCGTTAAACGAATCAATTTCAAGTATATCACGAACGATTTGACGCGTTTACACCCAACCCTAAACCTAACAAATATTATAGTCGTTAAACGAGCTAATTAAGAAAATGGTATATTATATGTTTTTTTTTAACATGGATTCATTTCTTTTACTTGTATTGTATGTGCTTAACATACAAGTAAATATATCGGGTCTAGATTACCATTACTAAAATCCAGGGGGTTAAGTTGAATTTTGGTTGAACATATATTCAACCGGTTATTACTTAATTTTATAATATCTTTATAACTTATTATAAGTTCGAACACGGTTGCGATTTATGTAGGTTTATCTAAAATACGGAAGAAAGTTTATCAAAAACTGAATATTACATGGATTTGAATTCATGATAAAGTTTAGATAAACATTAAAGATATCCAAATAGCGAATTTGAATTTATATAAAATATTGTGTAACAAAATTTATAAAGAAAACCAAAATTACTTTTAAATAAAAAGGAAAATAATATTAAACGTCGTCTTCATGTGAAATACCAACAATTACCCATAAAAACCCTAAAACACTTTATAAACAAAATTTTCTCAATCTTTTCATGCTTAATATTTATAGATCTCTCTTCCCCAACTGTAATTTCTTGGTATGTCTACTTCTCTTTTCCAAGTTTTTTATTATATTCAAGAAACACCCTTTTCATTCTTTACATAAATAAATGTGTAATTATGTAAGGTATCTTGTTTACTTATATGAAACAAACATGGGCCAAGATCTTGTTTATATATAGACGTAAATAATCATATATGTAATTTTTTACCTTAAATCAATCAATTAATATTCTTTCATTCAAAGCTTTTCTTGATTCAATTCCTTCAATTCTTGATTTATATAGAACTATCACAAGATGCAGAAGACTCACAATGGTGCAACCACAAACCCTATTAGGGTTGCTGCCCCCTTCCCATCCCCACCACCAGCCACCGGAGTCCCCGCATGCGCATCATGCCGCCACCAGCGAAAGAAGTGCACCGAAAAGTGCGTTCTTGCACCATTCTTCCCCGCGGATAAAACCCAAGATTTTCAAGCGGTTCATAAGGTGTTTGGGGTTAGCAATGTGACGAAACTAGTGAAGGATTTGAGTCGAGAAGATGCGAAAAAGGCTGTGGATTCTCTCGTTTGGGAAGCGAATTGTCGGCTTAAAGATCCGGTGTTGGGGCCATTAGGTGAGTTCCAAAGGGTTTCTGAAGAACTTGGGGCTTATAAGACACAATACCAACAAGCTAATATTCATCATCATCATCATAGACAAGTTCCCATAACCCAGGGGGTTATGTATGGTGGTAAATCTGCACAACATCGTTTGCTTGAATCATGGAATGGTGACAACAATGTGATGAACAATGGGTCGATGTTGGATTACATTCATAGTAACATTCATAGTAATGGTGGTGTTGATAACCCTCGTATGTATAATAACTATGGATCTTTGCCAAATGCGGATAAACTTAAGCAAGAAAGAGATCAACAAGCTTCTTTGATTCATCCACCACAACATATGATGAACGACTTTAGTGCATATTACTAGCAAGGTATTTACTATCTTTTTTTTTCTTTTTTGAAGGTTAGCTAGTGTCCTAACTAAAGATGCTATTAATGTTTTGTTATTATTATAAAAATCTTTATAAAAACTAGAAGTTATGAGTTAATTAGTTTTTGCTTTTAATTCTTTTTTTATTATTATAGTATATTATACTTAATCACTAGTAACGCAAGCCTTAAGATTCCTATGTTTTCTTTTCTTCTCGCTCTCCATAGATATATGCAAGGGCGGACCCACCCTTTGGTCAAGGCGGGCAGCCGCATTCTTTGAAAAAAAAATTAATGTATATTTTAGCTAAAAACCCAAACCACACCCTTTGAAAATATAATTGAATACCTCATCCGCACACTCAACAAATAATTCAGGGGTATGCATTACCTTTTGTACTTAAAGGTTGGGGTTTGACTAAAGTTGTGTTATTGTTTACCTAAGCATGGCTTGCCTTCAATACTTATAGATATTTAACTAGGTTATCACTCGTGGTATCCACGGATTGTTCTATTTTATTAGTTATTAATCATGTATATTTTTAACTGATGAATTGCTTTAGCATTGAGCTTGGTTAAAATTTCAAACAATACTATCTCAAAAGAAATATAAACTATTGTATGAAAAGATTGTAACATATAATTGACTATAGTATATAGATTAGTAAAGTAATTTACAAATATGTGTTTTGTTATCTACCTGTGTGATACACGGGTTAAAGAATTTAATTTTGATAAGAAATAAAAAACTACAAAGAATGAGAATTATATAAAGCTTATAAGTGTAAACAATTGAAATTAAGCATTAATGAAAAAATGAAATACGTATTCGAATTCACGAAATATACAAACACTTAATAAATCTCTAAATATCAAAATATTTCCCATATACAACATTGGTTATCACCCGGGATTTCTTCCTGAGCTTAATAAAATTATTTAGATTCATTATTAATATTCGAATGAAATAATACAAACAAATTTGATCATACGTGTATAAAGAACACGTAACTTTTTGAAGAACTCATTAGAATGACAAACTTATTCTTTCATGGCATCTCCTCCCACTTGTACCACATTAACCATCTCCTCTAGTGGTGTAATCTTTGTAAGCAAAACCTCTTTAATTGCAAGACAATATCCGTTAAAAAATTGAAAGATTATATCATCAAATTTAGATTATGCATAATTATAAAACTCAACTTAACTTTTTTATTTATCCTTATTGAAAAATAGAAAGTACTAACAGTCGGCCTTCGAACAATTTAGGAGAACATCACCAAAAACAGACAAATCTTAACCCATGATTTTAACAAGATAGGCTATGACTTTTTGGACTTAAAAAATTAGCCAAAGAACCCATCAGAAAAAGGCAACACAAGCGGAGCCACCTAGCAACATCTTCTGTTCAAAGTCCAAGATCCAAATCTATCAGATCATTTCAAATCTAAACCATTTTAAACGTATGTTTTCCTTTGATAATAAACTATTTCAAACCTCCACATCACATACCCCACTTAAAAAAAATTTATATTTTATTGCATGTGAGCGTGTGGTCCCCACTAAACCAAACTGGACGAGTCCGGTGTGCCAACCGAACATCAATGGTCAAACTCCTCCAGTGGCTGTGCTCATTTGTTTTGTGGGTTTGGTTTTCAGACTTGATGAGGTGGCAAGCGTTGAAGATGCGCTAAACAAGCTATAATTAACCCAACACAAAAACCTAGAAAAGTACTGTGGGACAATATGGGTCCATAAAAACATACAATCAAAAGAATACACGTGTAATAAATAGCCGGTTCAGATATGAGTCAACTAAATTTTAGTTTGCGCACTTATCTAGCCGACATGTTTTTAGCCTACTATTTTCTCGTCATACGTGTTAGATCATGTGTAATGGCCAGGTCAACATGAGAGCCCCTCGGCCATATCAGCACCATGCCCACTGAACACCGTGTCGTAGTTCCGTGAGTGGGGCGTGATCCTTCTTTTTGGGAGCCACGTAACAAGTGTGGTGAGCAAACTTCAGTTTTTTTTTAGTTTTTTTTTTGTGTTTCGTTTAATGAGATAATGATACTTGTCCATTACACACCCCTCACTAAAACAAAATGTCATGGGCTTGTGCTCACCGCCACATTATCCCAAAAGGGGGTGATGGGTGGGTGGGTCGTTTCATGGGT
Organism: Helianthus tuberosus; assembly: GCA_030545235.1. NCBI lineage: Eukaryota > Viridiplantae > Streptophyta > Magnoliopsida > Asterales > Asteraceae > Helianthus > Helianthus tuberosus. The sequence continues at coordinate 183,266,934 of CM060447.1, read as the reverse complement.
GTGGGGCAGGAAGTCACACACAAACCATTTTTAACTATTTTTTTCACCCATTCGCAATTAACCACATCACACTTATTCTCTTTATTTTTATGTTCTTTATTTTTAATTAGTTAGTGAAACCATTATACACTTTAGTGGAAACGGTGAGTGAAAACAATCCTACCTAAGTGGTAATGACGTGCCACCAACTTTTTATTTTTTAATGAAACCATTATGGTAGCCTTTACTTATCTTTAGTGAGTGTGAGGGGGGAACCATTCCTGCATACATGATGTCTACCTAGCTTCACTTTTTTCACATTCTCTAAACCATTACGAATGCCCTTAGACCATCTGTAGTGGTTATGTGAATGTGAATGAAAACTTTTGCCTACTTAGCGCCACCCCCATCGCCTCATAATCAGGAGATACATCCACACTCACCCCATGAAAGAACTGTCATGGTACATTGTGAGTATGGAAATAAGTGAGTTAATATAGTGTATTTTAATTGGTAGAAAATAAAAACTAAAGAATAAATCTTTATATTCAAATGGACGCTTTTCTCTATGGCTGCACACATGCTCTTCCACTGCCCTCCACGCCTTGGTGACGTGCAATACCCATCTATGCCTAGTTGGCACTCACGCCCTCTCGGTGGTTGCACTCATGCTCCTTCAAGCAACGCCCCTCCACACCTTGGTGAGTATGATATGCACTGCTCATCCATGCCTAGTTGGCACCCCATGCCCAAAAACTACGACAATCTCTGCTTAAGCTTCTGTTTTTTAAATGACACTTTTTAGATATGTCTAATTTTTAATGGAATATATTTTTTTTTATAAAAAAAAACTCTTTAATTTGAGTATTTTGGCTATTATCCCTAAACTTAGGTGATGGTAAAACTGTTCGCTGTCTTTTCTACGTATTATTGAAAGTACTTATCTATTAATTATTTGAGATATACATATTTATTTTTATATTTCTCTTATATAATATTTATTTATTCCACATTTTGCATAACCCTCTAATTTCTCTTATATAATATTAATTTATTCCACATTTTGCATAACCTTTTAAGTTTGTATATAAACTGAATTCAAAACTATATCATTGAAAACAATTTAACTAATATATAACGAAAAATACTTTAGCATATTGCTAGAACTCTTAGTATAACTAATATATAACGAAAAATACTTTAGCATATTGCTAGCACTATTAGTAATTCATAGCTATTGAGATAAAATGCTCATAAAAGACTAATTTTCTCTTAGGTTTTCTACTTATTACTGTACAAATTTGTATAAAATTAAGAGGTTAAATATTTTTAATAGTTACTAAACGTTTGGTATATGTTATCTTCAGGTCAGCAAACGACTTCGTCCTACAATAACTCCGGTTACTTCATGACAGCTTGGAACGCTTAGCCTATTGATTACCCTTTTCTCTCATTTATTTCATTGTTCTTTTATTTGATGATACAAATGTAATGTAATATTGTTTCGGTCTTTAAACATCTTATTCCATTTTATATCTAAGAAATATATTGTAAATTAGTTAAAAAATTGTTTTGTATTAAACATGATATATTTATAATCAAACAATATTCAAATTCATCTTGTAACCAAGGTTGCAAACTTGTCTTTTCATGATGATGGTGAAGGATATAATCTTAATATTTTATATGTTCAAGGGAGGTATTCGTGTGGTTAATGATAATTTTAGGGGAATTATCGGTAAGTATTTTAAAGATATTTGTATTAGTTTACTACTTAAAATAAGGTTAATTGTTAGGTTATTATTTGTGGTTTTGATTATATGAAAAGCGTGACTTAGGGGGTGTTTGTTTTTTGTGACAAGTACTTTTAAACCTCTTATGTCTGTCCCACGCAGACCACGCGTAGACGTTTGAATCTGCAGCGTGTTTGTTTTTTAGAAATGATTTCATTAAAAAACCACTTCTAAACCTCTCCCTCAAACAGACATGGCCTCACATCTTCTCACTTCTTCAAGCCTCTTTTCTTCTAGACATCTGCTCTTTCAAAAACCCTAGCATCCATTCTTCTCCTGCGACACCTCCATCTTCTCCAGCACCTCCACCTCCTCCGCCACCCCACATCTCCGTCGACCCCACCTTCCGTCGCTTCTCTTCCTCCGGCGACCCCCTTCCGTCGCTTCTCTTCCTCCGGCGACACCAAACTCCGTCCCTTCTCTGCCTCAGTCAAATCTCCGTCGCTTCTCTGCCTCCATCGACATCAAATCTTCGTCCCTTCTCTACCATTGTAAGTGCTATTCTGCTATTGCATTTATAAATTTGTTTGTACGAAGAATCGCATTAGGTTTTTTTGTTCAGAATTAGCGTTTTTATTTATGGTTAGGTTGTAACAACTCTCATTAAAAGTCCTATTTATTACTTTAATTGTCCAATAGGAAACCCTAATTAAGATCCCCAAGTGATTCTGCATGAACCCTAAAATTTTCAGAACAATCGGAATCAGGATCAGGGCCCCTAAAACTCAGGGGGGGGTAAACCCTAGTTGATAATATCCAAACAGTTTAACGTGTAAATTGAAATTTGCATGCGAGACCAACTCACCTGAGCTACCTGGACACGAAGCTACCCTATGGTAGTAGGGTGTCCCTCACGCCACGCGAAGGCCTAGCACCACGCGGGGGAGCCCTTTTTCAAGTATAAATAGTAGGCTGTGGGACTTGAGTTTCTGCGTTGATTCGACGTTCAAAGTCATTCCGTACACTGAGATATAGTAGAAACAGTCCAAAAACACACACAATTCACGAAGTGCTGCCGCAATAACAGTGTAATAACTCAATCGCTGCTACGATTCAATGTCCGATCGATTAAAACTATCTAATGGATGTTTTAGTGCTGCCCACATTAGGGTTATACTTTGTCATTCGTCGTGAATTCGATGGATGTTTAAGTATCGCACTTTGTCATTCGTTCTGAGGGTTTAATCTCGTGAGTTATCGTAAATGCTGTATTAGTTACTAAGCTAGTTTTGTGTGCATTGTTATTTAAACTAGGTTAACAAGGCTAATCAGTAGACTAGACTCTGTCCGTGTTAAATCTGCAATGTGAGTCATTCTCTTTTTATCAAAGTGCTTTATAAATTCTTAAATGTTTTCAAAGTTATAATTACAGGGATTAAGTTTTTGTAGTCACCAAATTACAGCCGGTATGTGGGGTTTTGTATACATTACTTGATAATCTTCACCATTGAACAACGGGGTAGCCAATGGGTGATATGACCATAGTCACAGAAGTGAGTCGAGTGACAAATACCGTGGGTAGTTGGTTGATATCTGGAAACATTGTAATCGCTCTTAATACTGTAACTTATAACAAACGCGTCATTTTAGTAAAAAGAATGATTCACCAGTATTTCCCGCTGACAAAACCTTTTTCAAACATGTTTCAGGTGATCTGTTGTGATTCAGGAAAAGTGCCGAGAAGCACTACAAGCTTAAGGAAGTGGCTCAATATAAAATAAAGAAACATGTTTTGTAAAAAGATTTCTCAGTGAAATCATATGAATGTAAATTATCGGGGTTTATCCCGAATTATGAAATAAAATAATCGGGACATTTTAGTTTTAAAAATATCCTGTGAAAATATTCCGCTGTTAACTCAATTAAATAAATACCACGGGATTTTCTGTCCCATGGCTCCTGAAACGGGTCAAACCGGGTCAGGGGTCGTGACAGAAAAATGTGGTATCAGAGCCACTGAGTTAAGCTAATTAAGTATTTAAGAAAAACTTAATTTTCCTGATTGCTATTATGTGATTATGTGTTTTATTAACTGACTATTTGTTAGTTACAGTATGGGTAAACAAAAGCTTTCAAACATCTATCTTAAATTAGATAGTTTGCCAAAAGAGAAGGGAAGTTCATCCCAATCCTCAAGGTACTCAGTAGATATTGAGGAGGGAATATTTGTTCGTAAAGCTCATTATGAGGAACCACTTTCTCCTAGTAAAAGAAGTTTGATTATTAGGAAAAGTCATGAGAAAATAAAGAAATCTCAATCAAAAGAAATGAAAGTTAATCTGGAAATCCAGAAACGAGGCAGTAAACCACCATGGGAAGACAAGTTAAATGAAAAATGGGCAGATCTTTATATGCTAGCCACTGTAGCAGTAAATGCAAATCTTTAAAATACCATGACCCAGTATTAGCACCATTATCACTTACAAGCCAGAAACGTTACCCAGTAAATAAATAAAGTACAATAAAACCTAGTATGTTTAATTGTCATTTATCCTTTGTATTAAATTAAAGTCACACGATATGCAATAATATTTGAATGGTTATCTGTGAAATTTTGTTATAAAATTTTAACTTAGTATTTTGCATATATGCTAAACAGCATGAATGAGTTATCTGCAGCCCTAGAGAATCTCAACCTCTACCCTGTAAACATAGAAGTTTCCAAAGATTTTACTGGTTATATACCCGATATAGAAGAACCTATGGAATTCAACGCTCCACCTCTGGAGAAACCCAAGACTAAGAAAAGGAGAAGATTGGTAGGATGGAGGCATGTACACAGGAGGAAACCCGCAACTAGGAGAGTTCCCAAAATAGAGAATCCCATAGATAAAGGAAAAGGGATAGAGATTGAGGAAGATTCAAGGCAAGCAGGGATGTAAATTTGGGAAAATGCTAAGCAAGAAATTGGAGAAAGCTCCAAGCAAACCCAGGAAATGACATTGCAGGAGGAGCTAGATTTTATATTGGCAAGCTGTGATACTATTAAGCCTGTCAATGAAAATGTTTTTACTCATCCTATTGAAACCCAACTTCCAATGAACTTGGAACCAGCAATCCCAGAACCTATAATCCACACCCAACCTCTAGGAATGGACGAGTGGTGGACCAATGATTGGCAGTTTCAAAACCTACTTAATAACCCTTATACGTTTTTCCCTCAGTTTGACCCAGAACCAAAGTGAAGAGATGAGATTATTGTTTGGAACCAAAGATCTAGGAGGAACATATATTTATTAAGATTAAGGGGGAAAGGAATGATAACATTTTATCGAGAAATATTTTAGAGATAATTATTAGTAATTACTTTATTGTTTATCTTGTTGGTAGTAGGTGTTGGAAATCAAGTCTTTGATCCAACAGGAAAAACACAATATTAAACAACTCGTTCGACTCTTTTTATTATCAAACCAAAACACAAATTATAATGATAATTATCTATTTATACTAAATTCGTTCTACTCCTAACCAAACTCAAACACTATTCTTAATAATAAAATAAACGTAACTCATAAACAGATAATTCAAACTATTTAAATAATTAAACCAAACTATATTTATCTTGAACCCGCTTGAATCATCTTTAACCCATTTAAACTTTATGGATAATCCACCAAATCAGATTTATCTTTTCATTCACCCCTTAATTCTGAAACGGATTAAACCCTCATTTGATCGTTGTTTTACCACCATGTTATACTCCTCCTTGATATGACTCGCTAATATCAACCACCACCAAAGATAACAACCCACCGGTTGATCTGTCACTCAGTGGCCAAACGAATCCCTAAGCCCCTCGCTCTTTCGTTCCCCATTGGTTATTCTACCAAAAATCGAACTCCCTGCTGCGATTTTACTCCTTGGCGAGAAAGAGTCACTAACACAAATAATAACGATCAAATTTAGGTTTAATTTCCCCACCAAATATAACTTGATCACCACGAAACCGAAGTGAATTGATCACCTTTCACCACCGCCTTCCTAAAAGTACTCCCCGTGACACCCGCTGACCTGAACCACCGTTTGACGTCTTTTTCCCTTGTGAACAACAAAAAAGAAAGTAACCTTAATTGGGTTTTTACATGAAAAAACTTACTTGATTGATATGCACTCGTTGCTATCAACCGCCAACATGACAAGCCATCGTTATTCTGTCCTTTTTTTTGTTGCTAAACGAACCCCTTTCTGACCCTGCTGATATGTTGGTTTTTTACCTACTATAGAAAAAGAACACTCGCTATTTTCCCTACACATCTAGAAGCTTTCGAAACCCAACCTCGGTTGAATCCTTCATTTACTTCCTTTTATTGATTAACACCTCCACTAAACGTATAAACATCTCACAAACCCATGCATGCTTCTTGCAAGAAACCCATGCGTACAATCAAACCATGAACAAATTATCCATTCATTAATCAATGTTTCAATTGTGACTTAACTAGTGTTATGCGATAAGCAGAATATATCTCAGTTTGATAACATGTATGCCTATATTTCGGTTACTTGAACATACCACTCATAACACAATCTCAACAAAAGTTACATCGAGACATAGGTAAAAATACGCTCGTCATAGAGTAACTTTATTATAGTCCAAGATTAATAGTGTTTGTCTACCAATAGCAAACGATTACTATTCCCCCGGATGGGTTCGTCATAGTAGCAAGGGGAAAAGACTAAAAGATGAAATACAAAAAGAAATAAAAGTAGAGGGACTAAACATGTTCACAACCAAAGTTAAAGCAGAGGCACTAAACACGCATATGAACAAAGCTAATCAATAAAAAGAAAGTTTTTTTTTAAACATAGGGGCTAAACATGTATATTACTAAAGTTGAAGGTTTAAAAGTAAGATGCAAAAAGCCACGATCAATCACTAAAAGGAATAAAAGTAGAAGGATTAAACATGTACACTACTAAACTTATAGCAGGGGGACTAACCACGCATATTAAAAAGTTAACCAATAAAAGGAAAACTTTTTTAAAAGCAAAGGGGCTAAACACGTATTTAGCAAAGTTGAAAGTTCAAAAATAAAATAAAATAATCACAACCAATGTGGAGGTGTCAGACAGTTGTCTGACGCTATTCCCCTCATTTTAATCGTAGTGTACTAATTTTCGCCTCGCCCGCATTGCGGTGGCACTAAGCCGAATATTTCTCACTTTCTGTTAGGATCTGAGTTTGATATGATTGTGTTTTGTTTAACTAAAATGAATTATGAATCAGAAACAATTGCAGCGGAAATAGATGAATAAACTTTCAACACAATCAAAGAAAGAACAATTTTAAGCAAACATGTTTATCATAGAATCGAATGATTGTATTTGATTACAATAAACAAAACTATTGCATGCATGCACAAAGTCTCCCCCTCAGCCTAAGCTCACAGTGATTGTTCGTACAGAATGACTTGATGAAGAAGAGAGCTAATAGAACAGTACAGGGTACTGTTCTATTTATAGTACAGAACAAACCACTGTGACATCTTTGCTGACGTCACCATGAAAGTGACATCTAACTTCCTAACAACCTCTAACCACTGACTATTACAAACACTGCTATCTAACAACTGATTACAATAAATAAATACAAAATACAAGTCTAACTACTGCTTCTTCATTCCACTTATAACAACTCTAAAATAAACCGACACCATCGAAATATTTTCTGACACCCTAAAATATATAAAATAATCCCAATATGTCCTAAAATACCCCCATACGTGAAAACCAAGCCCAAAATAAATTATGCCATTAAAAATAAGAAAATTGGGGTTCTGGCGGGCCGCGTAAGCCACCCCTTAAGCTTACGCGGGCCGCGAGCGATCATCGACACGGCGAGACCCTGGGCTGCCATGTGGCAGCCACACGTCGAGGCTAGGAAGCTGACCCGGACAAGCTAGACCCTACCCGGTCTACTACGCGGGCCGCGTAGACCGTGGTCTCAGCTTACGCGGGCCGCGAGGAACCCGGTTTCAGCCCCTATAAAGCTGGAGCTCGGGCCTTCAGTCGAATTCGCTCAAAAACTTTCTTTCTCTCTCAATTTTCACATAGTAGGCGTTATACTCAGGTATAATATCCCCCTAAACAACGAAGTTCTGCTCCATTGTAAGTATCATAACCCCTGGATACGTATTAGATACGCTGCCCAATTAATCTAGGGTTCCGTAACGGCTGTCGTGGTTCTGCCCGACGTAGTCGTTGGAATGCCGTCTCGGGGAGGGTATTACTAATGTTAAAATGGGTTATTATACTAACACGTATGCATTTGTGTAAATTATAGATAATTCTCAGGAAATCCTTACAGAAAACCTAAGACAGCAATGTGAGTAATCTCATTTTTGCAAACAGTTTTTACAAAACCTTTACTATTTTACAATGCAATTTAGCAGTGATTGAATCTTTGTAACTCTACAATTACTGCCGGTATGTTGGGGGTTTGTATAAAAAATGTGAGACACGTTACCATTGGACGAAGAGTTAGCCAATGTGTAATATGACCTACCAGTCAGGATTGACAGTACTGAATGAGTAATTGGGTAGATGTCAACATTGTAATCGCTCTCAATACTGTTAAATTAAATTAACATTTCTTGATTAAACTGGGATTCACTCACCAGTATTTCTCACTGACAAATTATTTTTAAAACGCGTTTCAGGTAACACAATGTGAAAGCCAATTAGAAGCCAGCTGGACAGCACTGGAGGCTTGGAAAAGTGGCTATAAACTTTACATAAATAAAGGAGGCGTTTTATTTCAATAAAATGAGATTTATCCCTATAAATCAGTTTGTAATAAAAACTTGGATTTCATCCCAATATGTTTATTTATATAAAATGTGGTGTTTTACTATGATAAAATATTTCCTAACTACGGTCCTGATGTAATTTCCGCTGCCAAAATTAATAAACACGCGATACCACCGATACTGAGTTCGCGGCCGTCCGTTCCCGGGACAGATAGGGGGCGGGGGTTGCGACAGAAGGTGGTATCAGAGCTAAGCTACTGATTCAACCACAGAAGTGTTCTGGTGACATCAAAATTCAATATGTTAGGAAATAAATTACGGAAATACGTGCATAATTGTATTTTCTTGTTATGTGTTATTTGACTATTTGTTAGTTTACAGTATGAGCGACCAAGGACCATCTGACGCGTACCGTCAATTGTCTGGTTCGCCTAGAAGCGAAGGTGCCTCTTCTCAGCCTGCCCTCTCGGGGTACTCTGCTGATACTGAAGGAGGAATATTCGTGTTTAAGGCTCAGTCTGAAGAGCCATTTCCTCAGAAAAAGAGGGGATGGTTCAGTAGGGGAGCACATGAGCGTAGAAAACATATGAAAAAGTTACAAGACCAGAGAGCACTAGCAGCAGCCAAAAGAGAGACAGATGCCCATGCCCGGGACATGCTTAATAGGGGTATAGCTAACATCCATATCCTAGCAACCACTGCAGCTGACCCTAACCTGGAACAATTGATTGCACCCCAACCACAACCACCATTTCCTGACCAACCAATGGAAATAGAGAACCCTGAAAATCAAGTAGAAATGAAAGATTTCAACCCGGAGGACATACCTAGGGTACCAGCACCAAATCCCTTAGACCCAAATTACGACCCCTGGTGGGACGACAATAGGGACTATGTGTGTAGGTCCGGCTAGGGGAGGATCTAGTCGCCTAATCCTTGTATACAAACCAACCCGGTTGTGCGGAATCCAACCGAGATAGCAAACCGAGATAGAACACGCAAATAATCAACACACAAGACTCAACGATTAACACCACTTGTATTAAACGTATGAAAGGTCCGGTTACAGCTCAATGTTTACAAAACAGTTCTGCAAACTCTCTCTAGTGTGTGTGTGTGTTCTCTATCTGTCTAAGTGTCTTACTATCGAAGTGAACACAACACACGGGTATTTATACCCAAAACAGCATGTCTGGTCGAAGGATCAAACAGTCTGGTCGAAAGATCATCTTTCGACCAGAAACAGCTCGAACGATCTGCATGTACCACGAAGGATGGGATCTTTCGTGGTCCATCTATCGAATGCTATCTTTCGAGCAGGTCATCGAAGGATATAGGCAATCCTTCGATGGCACATCCTTCGACCCAACATCTTACAAACATAATGTTGACTGTTTGGCCAAGTCAAACCAGGAGGATGGTTGACTTGGTCAAACTTACAGGACTAACAAGACATCGTTTTACATCGTGACCGAATACAGACAAAGTGCAGACATAAGTGCACCAACAAACTCCCCCTTGGCTGTAGCTTTGTCTGGCTTATCAACAATCAGCTGTTGCTTTGTCTCGATCTTCGATCTTGTAAGTTCTCGTGTCTTCAAGTCTTTGACTTCTATTCAAGTCTTCAATGTCGGAGGATCTTCAAAGTCTTCACGTCTTGAAAGCAGAAAGTATACCAACAAACTCCCCGTTTCATGTAGGAAGTGTGTTGACAAACTCCCCCTTAACATAAGCTCCCCCTTGAGTTATGCTCGTGAAATACTTGATCTTTATGAAGTGAGATCCTTGTGGTGTTGATGATGGTCAGCGGCCACTCGATCATCTTCATCATTTGAGTGCCTTCACGTCGTGTCTTCATTCCGAAGCTTGTCATCGACCATGTTCTCCTAGCCTTTAGAGTCTGCACATGCAAGAAATCTAAACGCGTAATGAGAACAACCGCTTGGAATATCATAAGCAAACGACACACATGTGACCATTGTTTAAACAAACACCGTCCGACAGTTTGAAAGTTTAAAGTATTTTATCAATTTCAAATTTTAACTTTCAACACTTTGCAAATTTCGACCGTTTATGAAGATTTAGTCATTTTCGGTTTTCGTCCAGGTTTCAGGTAACGAAGACTCGAGCTCCAACATCGTACGATCGAAAATAAAATAGAAATAAAATCTTTTTGGCTTTTATAAAGTTTATATTAAAACACACTTAAAATCTTTTTGGTATTTTTGAATATTTCAAATGTAAAGACTGAAAGCAGTAAATAAATATATACAGACATTCTTTTTGCGAGTTTCGAGGGTAAGAGAATCATATCAGTTTATGGTCATGTCAAAACACTCTCTTTGTTCAGTTAATTAAGATAAGCATCCTATAACAATTATCGGTATTGTTGTCCACATAAGCTCAACTTATCAGATGTAATCATGGCGAGGGGATACGTTAAGGTATGATTTATACTTACCGACCGGTGTTCATCCACATCACGACACATTCCCGTATCAAGGTATGCACGAGGGTTCATCTTACCGGTGAGTATACCGATTATCATCTGTTTGACCGTATAAGATGTGAGATTCTCACTTATTTTGATTTGAAAACAAGCCCTATGTGATATAATCACTTATTGATGAGGAACTTGATTTTCGATGCATGAGGGCACAGGAGCAAGTCCGTGAACAGGTCAGTACTTTCGTACAGCAGAGAGACGAACTTGACACCCGGAAAGAATTTGTGATATATTATCACTTATTTGTTTGGACATGTGATTGTTGATCACTTATTGAGGTCGTATGCAGTATGTACACGTATGAATAGTATCATGGAAGATCTAGACTTGCGTCCCCGTTATTTTTCGGTAAAAGATACAACCATGATACCCAGATGATAAGCAGCATAAAGACCGAATATCTCAGAACCTCGGCAATCTCTCAAACGAAATTTCGGTACTAAGACCATATGCCAATGAATGGTTCCCACCCAGTCTTCAGTCGGATTAAGTTTATATCACCCTGCACACTTTAAAATGATTGTGAGCCTACCGATACATCTTATATAGAGCTGCTTATCGTTTTTTTCATTTAAGATTTAAAGAGGTTTAGACAGACCACTGATGTACTATCATTTTCTCTTTTGCTCGCCAGGAAACTCATTTTTGTTTTTCTATTGTTTTTGTGTTTTTGAAATTTTTCAATGTTTTTGGATTTTCAAATTTTGGATTTACTCCCCCTAAAATCAATAAACTAAGACAAATTTAAAACACAAAGGTATTTACAAAAATGATTTTCCGATGTTGGTTTTACTCTTGCTTGACCTTAATGCCGTTTACCAATAATAGGTAATCAAATCTTGATTTGTCAAAAGCTTTGGTAAAGAGGTCGGCACGTTGGTCATCGGTGTGGACGTAAGCAACATCGATTAGCCTTTTCTCAAAGCAATCACGTATGAAATGATACTTAATGTCGATGTGCTTAGTCTTTGAATGCTGCACAGGATTTTTGGTGATCTGTAATGCAGCAGAATTATCAACGTAAATAGGAGTAGTTAGGAATTCAAAACCGTAGTCACGCATTTGCTGTTGTATCCACAGGACTTGGGAGCAACAACTCGAGGCAGCAATGTATTCAGCTTCGCATGTTGACGTAGCGACGCACGTCTGCTTCTTGCACTGCCATGTGACTAGGCGATTTCCCAAAAACTGACATCCAGCCGTTGTGGATTTGCCGTCGATTTTGCATCCGCCAAAATCAGAATCACTGAATGCGATCAAGTCAAAGTTATTATCCCTAGGGTACCACAGACCGGTGTCAGGGCAACCCTTCAAATAACGAAAAATCCTCTTTACAGCTGCAAGATGTGAAGCCTTCGGGTTCACTTGATATCTGGCAAGCAGGCACGTTGGGTACATTATATCTGGTCTTGATGCTGTGAGGTACATAAGAGATCCAATCATCGCGCGGTAGTATGAGGGGCTAACATCTTGACCCTTCAAGTCTGGAGTAATTCCGTGATTTTGTGGCAATGGGGTACCGATGGGCATTGCATCAGACATCTGGAACCGGCTCAAGATGTCACCAACATATTTAGTCTGATGGATGAATATCCCAGACTCTGTTTGTTGTACTTGTAGGCCCAAAAAGAAAGTCATTTCCCCCATAGCACTCATCTCGAATTTATCCTGCATTACACGCTCGAAATCCCTACACAAAACATCATTAGTAGAACCAAAAATAATATCATCAACGTATACCTGTACCAGTAGAAGATCTCCATCTTGTTCTTTGATGAAAAGAGTGCAGTCGATAAGACCTCTGCGAAAACCGTTCTCCAGCAGATAATTAGATAAGGTTGCGTACCAAGCTCGCGGTGCTTGATGTAGACCATATAGAGCTTTGTTGAGCAACCAAACCCGATCGGGATGGATAGGATCTTCAAAACCTGGAGGCTGTTCGACGTACACCTCTTCTTCCACCACACCATGTAAGAAAGCACTCTTCACGTCCATCTGGTATACCTTGAAACCTTTGAATGAGGCATAAGCCAGAAAGATCCGAATGGCTTCTAGACGTGCAACAGGTGCATACACTTCGTTGTAGTCGATTCCTTCAATCTGACGAAAACCTTGAACGACTAGCCTTGCTTTGTTCCGGATAACGATCCCACGGTCATCCTTTTTGCATTTAAACACCCAACGGGTACCAATCTTCTTGTATCCAGCAGGTTTCTCTACGAGTTTCCAGACACCAAGCTTCTGGAATTGTTGCAGTTCTTCCTGCATCGCTTCAACCCATGAGCTATCTTTCAAAGCATCTTTCCAAGTTCTTGGCTCTTCCTGTGAGACATAACACGCGAAAGACCAATCATTCTGTTGACCAGATTCTCGGATAGTTGCATACAAGCCTGCATTGCTGTTGTTTCGCAACATGTTTCTTGTTTGAACGCCACTTTGTACATTCCCGATGATGTTTTGTTGAGGATGGGTATTATGAATCCTTGTTTCTGGATTATCTTGAACTGGAATATTTGTACCCAGATTGTTGAGATTCAGATCAACAATCAATTCAAGGCCCGGAATTGACGAAGAGGATGATGCAGAAGTTTCAACTGTTCGAGTGACATCCACTGGAGGTGTACCTTCTGAAATACCATGAACTGCTGTTGGAGCTTCTTGATCTGCATCGAGAAATTCATCATCCTCTGAAGATTCGTTCAACTCGGTAGCATCTTGAAAATCCTCATTGTCGAGAGCATTATTGTTCACTGAAGATGGTTCTTGATTGACTATAATGGGACGAACCAACGGTGAATCTGTTGCATTGTCGCTCTCGAAAAACATCCTTGCCGCAGCACTTTCTTCAACGGCTTCAACATTGATCGAATTGAAAAAGTCATCGTACTCAAACATCCAAGGCTGACCAGGATTTCTAACTGGTAAAGTGTGCCTTTGTACTCTGACTTCAGACCATTCCTCGACCCTTTTAGTCTCTAGATTCCAGACTCTTAAGTTTGGGGTGGAATACCCAAGAAAGTATCCCTCAATGGCTCTAGCCCCAAACTTTCCATTAGGATCGATAATTGTGCAAGGAGCTCCAAACGGTTCAAGATAAGACAAGTCTGGTTTCCGTTTGTTGATAAGCTCAAAGCAGGTCTTGTTGTGCCTTTTGACTGTAAGGACTCGGTTCAAAGTATAGCATGCAGAGGACACAGCTTCAGTCCAGAATGGAATGGGTAGCTGCGACTCTACCAACATAGTCCTAGCAGTCTCGATCAATGTGCGGTTCTTACGTTCAGCGACGCCATTCTGTTGAGGAGTATAAGCTGCACTAAATTCGTGAAGAATACCTTTTGAAGAGCAAAACTCCGCCATGGCATGATTTTTGAATTCAGTACCATTGTCGCTACGTATCCGCCTAACCTTCAGGTTGTAAAGATTCTCAATCTGAATGATCAAGTTTTTAATAATACCGAAGGTTTCACTCTTGTGTGCCATGAACGCCACCCACGAAAATCTTGAATAATCATCAGTAATCACGAGGCAATATTGATCATTCCTAATGCTTTTGTGCTTGACAGGACCGAACAAATCCATGTGCAAACGTTCAAGAGGAACAGCCACCGTGTTGACTTTCTTTGTAGGGTGTCGCTTCTTCGTTTGTTTTCCTTTCTGGCACGAAACACAGACGTCTTGAAGATGGAAATTTTTAAGAGGAACACCATTCACCAATTCATTTGACACCAAATGATTCATTTTGCGTAAGTGAATGTGGCCCATTCGTCTGTGCCAAGAGATTGTGTCTTTTTCTGTGGCTTTGGAAACGAAACATGTTGCTTGTGCAGACGTTGTGATAGCTTGGCTCATATCAAGGACATACAGATCATTTATCCTTGGAGCCGACAAGAGAATCCATTCTTCTGGAATTTTGAAGCCGGGTTTCAGCACATAACATCCATTAGCATCAAAGTGTACTGAGAACTGCTTGTCACAAATTTGAGAAACACTAAGAAGATTGTGATCAAGTTGTTGCACAAAGTTGATCTTGTCAAAGCTAACAACCCCGTTGGAAATCATTCCTTCACCCGTTATGTATCCGCCCTTATCTCCAGCAAAAGCAACATAACCTCCTCTAATAGATTTGACGTCGTAGAGAAGCTTCATGTCGCCTGTCATGTGCCTGGATACCCCACTATCAACAATCCAATGACTACTGACAGTTCCTCCTGGAACACCCTGCACATGAACTCAATCGATTAGTTGGAGATGGGGACCCAAGCCATTGTGGTCTTGGGTCTTCCATTTTTATCAACAACAATAACTTCCACCTTTTGATGATTCGGAAATTGTGATGGTCCCCCTGATTCAGTAACCGTTTTTGGTTTCCAAGTCTGTTTTGTTATACCAGTGTTGTTCTTTAAAAGCTTAACTTCATGGTTGTCTGAAGTTTTTAAATTGTTTGGTTTGACAGAAACAGATGGTTTTTGAACCACATCGGTTTTAATTGCTTTTTCAATTTTCTTGACCTGTTGACGTTTCTGTTTCTTTTCCCTTTCTCTTATGAGTCGAGGATCTTGTTTTACAGAAACAGATCGCCTGCGGTCAGTTGGGCCACGGGGATCATCAACTATGCCTTTTTGTTTATGAAGATACGGGCAATTTCGAACAATATGCCCGATTGTTCCACATTCAAAACATGATCTTCGTTCAACAAACCCCGAAGTATCATGTGGTCGTCTTGCCGATGATGAACTTTGTGATCCCGAGGTACTAGGTTTTGAACAACTTGGTTCATTCCTTTTCATCACAGTTGCTTTTTGGACAAAATCTAAATTAGATTGATTTGCAAATTTTTTAATTTTGTCCGTTCCCTTCGATTTCACAAAGTTCACATTCTTCTTCTTCTGATTCGGCTTCTTTTGATTTTGAGTCGGTGCCTTACCCTTTGTTTTGGTATGGTTTTGCTGTTTTGGCACTGTTGGTAATTTCTTGTTCCCAAATTGTTTTCTAACTTCAGCCTTTGGGATAGGAGGACACTGTGTGACAGTAACATGTTGTCCTGTCATTCCCAAAAACTTACTTGTCGAATTTTCAAAGACTTTACTTATTAAAGATTGATTAACATTCTTAATAGGAAAATCTTTATCTGAGTAAATTTTATCATCACCAACAAGAGTGTACAGCAAATCCACACTCTCCGACTCTTTTGCTGATGTGGACTCGGTTGGAACAGTCTTAGCAGGTTTTGTGGGAGGATCACATAGGATATGATTCTCAAGAGGTATGTCCTCTTCTTTGATTACTGCATCAGACTTTTCCGAATCAGTATCATCAGACTCATCATCAGAAGAATCAGCATCCTCAATCACAACTGGAGGATCCTGATTCTGTTCAGCAGTTACAAATGTATCCGCTGACACATCTGAATCGGATGATACTTCTTTCTTGTATCCGAGCCCTGTTGCAAATTCCTCAACGTCCAAAGGAACAGATGGCTCAAAGTGAGTCCTATACTCCTCATCAGGCAAAGCATCAAAATTGTTTCTCATGGGTGGTGGACATTTCTTATAGCCTATGCATGTGACATCCTTTTTCTCTTTTTGAACATCAATGATGTGATCCAACACATAGCTAGAACTCAAATAACTGTCTAACTTGAGTCGGATCGCCTCACTTTCTGTTTTAACACAAGCCATTTCTTTTTGCATCACCTCAAGACGAGTGATATACAAATTAATGTCAGTTTGTTTTCTGGAAACCATTTTTGTCAGTTCTGTTTTATCTTTCTTTAATGTTTCAATCATTGACTTAAATTCCTTTTCATGGTTTCCATAAAACATGTTGGCTTCAGTGCACTTTGAAATATTAACTGTCAATTTCTGATTATGAATAAATGTCACATCATATTTCTCTTGCAAAGCCTCGTGTTCGCTTTGCAATTCACACCACCTATCATTCACAGAAACATGTTTGTCTTGCAATTCAAACAAACTAGCTTGTAAAGCATCGTGTTTGCCTTGCAACTCAGACATGCTTGCTTCCAACTCAGCACATCTCACATGCAAACTATCACAGTTATTACAGCTAACAGAAGTGGGTTCGTCGACACATACCTGACTTGATGAACTGTCGACATTCGCCATAAAGGCTGAATGGAGAGAAGACGAAGAATAAGCAGCTTGATCCACCAAAATAGATCTTCTTTGAATTCCTGCTGCAACTTCATCCAAAAGCTCATCAATATTTGCATCGACTGACGCACTTGATGTGTCATCCACATGATCATCGCCTGAAGCGGAGGACTCTTCATCTGAACTTCCACTATAACCGGAAGAGTCTTCATCCTCAGAAGATTCACTGCCATTGGTGGAAGATTCTCCACCACTGGCGTGCTTAAGACCATTAACCACTTCAGCAAAACAAGTTGTTCCATCTGGTGCATCATTTCCCAACTGGATTGACCAATCACAGCCTTCATCTACTTGAACCACAAGTGCCTGGTTGGCATTTGATGGTCCTGCTTGGGTCTGGTTGTTGACAGGCACCAGTGTGCGATCATTGTTCCTCGCTTGGTTCTGATTGGCCCTGTTTCCTTGACCTCTGAAGGGATTCTGGTTCCCATGCTGAGCTGGTCTTGTACATTCACGCTTGAAATGACCACGTTCACCACAATTGAAGCATTTAACAGCTTGCTTATCAAACCCATACTTGGTGTCCTTTTTGCTTTCCAAGCTGGTTCGGCCTGTTCTTTCCATAAAATCCTTTGCTCGCCTAACAGCACTGGCAAAGGCCCACTTAATGTCCATCATCTCCATCTCCTCTTTATCTATCTGCTGATAGTCTTCTTGTGTTAGATTAATATTACCAATCTGACCCTCCACTAATCCACAGTATGCGCTCACCACAGTGTTTAGCAGCTCCATATGTTCTTTTGCTACTTCAACACTGACTTTAGAAAAGCTTGAGGTGTCGAGCCGTACTGTATTTGGCTTTGATTGTTGACCAGCAGATGATGTACTTCCATAACAAGCTTGCTGTTGCTGTTGAGGAGGAAGTGGATTTCCGAATATATCAGTTGTTCTGATTTGCTGTTGCTGTTGTGGTGCTGGTTGAGGAGCTGGATTAAGCAGATTTCCAAACATATCTGTTGTTGGAGGAGGAGTGCCATACAAGCTCGTGCTAGACACAAATGCTGTTTGAAGTGGAGCGTGTGAAGATGGTTTTGCAGAAGTGCTAGAAGTTCCATAATAAATCTCAGGATTTTGTGGCACTGCAACTCTTTTTGCCTTGAGAGTTTCTTCCTGATTCTTGTTTTCCAGGAGTTGAGCAAAATCACTGAAGCTTGTTGTATCCAAAGTGCCATTGTACCTCATAATTTCTAAGAAATTATTCCATTGAGGTGGCAGTGCATCTGCAAATTTCTTCACTATCTCTGCTGAAGTCGTTACCACCCCAGTATTTGCCAATTCAGTTAGCAAATGAGTAAATCGACTTGTCAAATCTCCTAGAGACTCATTCTGCATACAAATAAAACCATCAAACTCTTTCTTCAGCAATTCTTTTCTCAATTGGCGTGTCGCTTCATTTCCTACGCCTCTTGTTTTCAATGCGTCCCACAACCTCTTCGTTGTCTTATAACTGACGAATTGATGATAAATATCTTTGCTCAACGCTTGAGTAAGAATGGCGTATGCCTTCTTTTCCAGATCATAGACCTTCTTCTGATCTTCCGTAAGATCTGCAAACGTGGCAGTAGATGATGCAGCAACCTCTATTGTTTGATCAAAATCTGTGATGAACCGCAACCACAACTCTGTATTTTGACCAAGAACGTATGTATGAAATCTACCAAACCATCCCGGATATTCACTTAAGTGCATCAACTTGGGAGGCCTATTCAAACTTCCTGTTTCACTTTCGCTTAGCAAAATGCTTTGAACACTTGGAGCTTGATTTGATACAAATGCCCATTGACCGGTAGATGTAGCATTAGCTTGCGAACCCGAATCCGGAGCTGGAGTACCAAAATACATCTCAGCATTTACCGGAACACCCCACATCGAATTCATTTTTGATCAAGAAAAATAATATTACACCAGCCGAAGGATCTGTTCGAAGGATCTGAGATCGAAAGACAAGAAACACAAACTGTTAAGCATAAACAGACTAATGATCGAAAGATCAGCACTTGTTCGAATGATCAACAGGGTTCGAAAGATCTCTGTTGAATTTCGAACAATGTTTTTCGAAAGATTCTCCAAACGAAGGATCCTTATCTTTCGAAAAAGTACTGTAGACCGAAAGATACACACGAAAGATGACTTCGAAAGACTCCCCAATCGAAGGATCCTTGTCTTTCGAAAATGAACAGTAGACCGAAAGATGAATGTTTCGAAATGATTCCTTGGTTCGAAGGATGATGATCTATCGAACCTCCACTGATCGAAAGATTGTCTTTCGAGTTCGAAGGATATCTTTCGAACGGTTCTGACACAGTTGACAATCGGTGACAAGTTGGTGAAAAAGTTGACGGGTTGGTGAGAACTTTCGGCAGAAAGTATGTTCAGACCATATCTTCTGAACATGCTGGTTTCACCAATCAAGTAAAGTCCAATATTTTAATCAGTTTACTCTTCCCAACACACAAACACTTGAAGTTTAACAATTTTAAGATCAAAAGTTCAAACTTATGAAGAACACTATGATTATGTCAAGAACACAGCCCAAAAATCTGAGTTTTCCGGTAAACCCACAAACTTTCGGAACACAATATTTGCTAAAATGTTTAACAAAAACCCAAGACTAGCATGAAAACATGAAGGATAACAAGGTTTTTAACAAAACACTAAGCAAAAACAGCAAGATTTTCAGAAAATATGAACTTTAAGAACCCGAAAATCAGCAAGAACACCTCGGTTTTAACAAGGATAAGAGCCAAGGCTCTGATACCACTTGTAGGTCCGGCTAGGGGAGGATCTAGTCGCCTAATCCTTGTATACAAACCAACCCGGTTGTGTGGAATCCAACCGAGATAGCAAACCGAGATAGAACACGCAAATAATCAACACACAAGACTCAACGATTAACACCACTTGTATTAAACGTATGAAAGGTCCGGTTACAGCTCAATGTTTACAAAACAGTTCTGCAAACTCTCTCTAGTGTGTGTGTGTGTTCTCTATCTGTCTAAGTGTCTTACTATCGAAGTGAACACAACACACGGGTATTTATACCCAAAACAGCATGTCTGGTCGAAGGATCAAACAGTCTGGTCGAAAGATCATCTTTCGACCAGAAACAGCTCGAACGATCTGCATGTACCACGAAGGATGGGATCTTTCGTGGTCCATCTATCGAATGCTATCTTTCGAGCAGGTCATCGAAGGATATAGGCAATCCTTCGATGGCACATCCTTCGACCCAACATCTTACAAACATAATGTTGACTGTTTGGCCAAGTCAAACCAGGAGGATGGTTGACTTGGTCAAACTTACAGGACTAACAAGACATCGTTTTACATCGTGACCGAATACAGACAAAGTGCAGACATAAGTGCACCAACAATGTGCAACGCTACCCGATACACGAAGACATGCCCATGCCGAACTTAGGAGCCTACCCAGGTTTGGACCCTCTAGATCCCTATTACGATAACGATGTATACATTAGGGAGATTTTAGAAAATCCTTACCAATTCCAGGCACCTACACCTCCATACCAGGAACCCGCACCCCAGATTCCAAACCCAGTCCTAGAACCTGCACCCCCAATGAGTGCAGACAATGCACAAGAACTTAGGACATTTGGTGAGGAAATTTTAGAGAGTAGTGAAAGAATGAGACAGGTGGGAAAGCGACTCGTCTGGAAGAACGACTAGCGCAATATGGATTTCTGGATGAATCCATATCCATGAATGTGATGGTGGAAACAGTAGTAATAGTAATATTAATAATAATAATATAATAATATAATATGTGTGTTTGAAAAAGTAAAAAAACTACGGATGCCTACTACTAGTAGTGTAGTTTTAAATTTCAGTCGGTATTGTAATTTTAATTTCCAGTATTGGTTTGTAGTAGATGAATATTATATAAAAATAGAGTAAGTCGCAATGATCGACGTTTTTGACCAAAATGCGTGTCATGTGATTGGCTATATTAAATATTATTTTGTGATATTAATACGTGGTAACTGTTTAAAATTCAGATGGCCGACGAAGGGAATCAGGAAAATCTGAATAACGATAACCAGAGTAACATTAACTTATTTAATGAGAATCCGAACAACAACAATAATAATGGAAACCAAGTGGATAATAGTGCCATCCAACACCTAGTGGCACAAGGAATTATAGATGCAATGCCATATATTCTTCAAACTATTAAGGATGCTAATAATAAAAGTAGACATGATAGCAAGCGACCCTCTAAACCTGCAAACAGCGTAAACAATGGACATGTACTTCAAATGCCCATTCCCAAAAGAACAAGAACCATGCCTTATGGTTGTTCTTATAAAGAATTCTGGCCCTGCAAACCAATAGAATTCTCGGGAAATGAAGGACCCATTGCAACTCTACGCTGGATAGAAAAGACTGAGGTTGTTTTAAAAATAAGCAAGTGTGCTAAAGAAGACAAGATAATGTTTGCTTCTAATTTATTTAAGAACCCAACCTTAGAATGGTGGAACACTATCCTCCAGTCAAGAGGAAGTGATAGGATCTACAACATGGAATGGGAGGAATTTAAGAATATGTTAGAAAGGAAATTTTGCCCTCCCAATGAAAAGAAACAGATAGCAAATAAGTTTCTGAACCTTAGGATGACCGGGTTAGATAGTAAGGGTTATACTACTACATTCTTTGAATATGCTAGAATAGTACCTACCCTTGCATTACCTGAACCAGTATTAATCTCCCGTTACATATGGGGATTAATAGAGGAGATTAGGCATGTAGTCAAGGCAGCTAGACTTCAAACCATAGAAGAAGCTGTAGAATTAGCAAACACCTTGACAAATGAATTAATCCGTACTAGAAAAGAAGACCAAAAGAGGAATCTAGCTCACAGACTTACCCAGGAATTCCGATCTGGAAATTCCAACCGTGTAAAAAATGTAGGTTCCACATCTGCACCTTATTACAAGTATTGCAAAAGGAAGCATTCTGGAAAATGCCCCATATATTGCAATTTTTGCAAAATATCAGGACATAAGGAAGAAGACTGCAGGAAGAAAGCAAATAACAGGATATGCTACAGCTGCGGAGAACAAGGTCATATCAAGCCAAACTATCCAAAATTAGCTCCAGCTACAAACAACAAGAACACTAAAAATGCTAGAGCATTTGTTCTGACTGCAGATGAAGCCAAGATGATTCCAGACGTGATAGCCGGTACGTTTTTAGTTAATCATGTTTTTGCTAAAGTATTATTTGACTCTGGTGCAAACCAAACTTTTATTAATACTTCATTTTTCAAACTTCTAAATCAGTCATTAACTAAACTACCACAAGAATGTCTAGTAGAGACAGCAAATGGAGAAACGGTTAGGATTTTTGAAATCTTGCATGGAGCAAGAATAGAGTTTTTAAATAAAAAATTTATTGCAAACCTTTACCCAATGAATCTGGCAGGATTTGATGTCGTTTTAGGAATGGATTGGTTAATAGCCAATCAAGCCAGTATTTTATGTGATCAAAAGTCAATCCAAGTAAATTCACCAAAAGGTGAAAAGATCACAATTAAAGGAGATAAACCATCTAGATCCACGAAATTCATCTCTATGATGAAAACTGCAAGCTATATAAGAAAAGGGTCTATAGTGTATTTGATTTCTATAATCACTAACACTAAAGGAAAAGAACTAAAAGAGATTCCAGTAGTGTCTCGGTTTTCAGACGTGTTTCCAGAAGAATTACCAGGACTACCGCCAGACAGAGAAGTCGAATTCAGAATTCACCTACTACCAGGAACATCACCAATTGCCAAAGCACCTTACCGTTTGGCACCAACAGAAACGCAGGAACTGAAGAAACAATTAGACAAACTGTTGGAGAAAGGATTTGTACAGCCAAGCCCATCGCCATGGGGAGCACCAATTTTATTTGTCAAAAAGAAGGACGGATCAATGCGTATGTGCATTGACTACCGTGAATTGAACAAAGTCACGATTAAGAATCGGTATCCATTACCAAGAATTGATGATCTGTTTGATCAATTGCAAGGAGCACGATTTTTTCTCAAAAATCGATTTAAGGTCAGGATATCATCAATTAAACGAACAGGAAAAGGACATTCCTAAGACCTCTTTCAGAACAAGGTATGCCCATTATGAATTTACTGTCATGCCATTTGGTTTAACCAATGCCCCAGCTGCATTCATGGACATGATGAACCGAATATGTAAGCCATATTTGGATAAATTCATAATTGTCTTTATAGATGATATTCTCATTTACTCTAAGAGTACAGAGGAACATGTAAAGCATTTGCACGCACTTTTAAGTTTACTAAGAAAGGAAAAGCTTTATGCTAAGTTTTCAAGGTGTGAGTTTTGGTTAGAATAGGTACAGTTTCTTGGACACTTAGTTAATCATGAAGGAATTCATGTGGATCCCACAAAAATCGAGGCAATTACTAAATGGAAGACCCCTGAATCACCAACCGAGGTTAGAAGTTTCTTAGGATGGGCCGGTTATTATAGAAGATTTATTCAAGATTTTTCTAGAATAGCCATTCTTTTAACTAAGTTAACCTGTAAATCCATTAAGTTTGAATGGGGACCAAAACAAGAAGAAGCATTTAGAATTCTTAAGCAAAGATTAACTAATACACCCATACTAGCGTTACCAGAAGGAACTAAAGACTTTGTAGTCTATTGTGACGCTTCCAAACTAGGTTATGGATGTGTATTAATGCAACGCCAAAAGGTTATATCTTACGCATCTAGACAACTTAAGAATCATGAAGAGAATTATTCAACCCATGATCTAGAATTAGGAGCCATAATTTTTGCCCTTAAGATTTGGAGACATTACCTTTATGGTAGTAAGTTTACCATATTCACTGATCATAAGAGTTTAAAATATGTTTTCGGGCAAAAGGAGTTGAATATGAGGCAAAGACGCTGGATGGAGATACTAAGTGATTATGATTGTGATATCCAGTATCATGCAGGAAAAGTAAATATAGTTGCTGATGCTTTAAGTCAAAAGTATCATGAAAAGCCAAAAAGGGTATGTTCTCTTAAATTAAATCTACAAGTAGATTTAAATGATCAAATTAGAAAAGCACAAGAATCAGTAATCAAGGATGATACTGAAAAACTAAAAGGTATGATTAAGGAATTAGAACAAGGAACAGATGGAATTTGGAGATTCCATGAAAAGAGAATGTGGATACCTAAATTAGGAAACCTATGCCACCGTATATTAGAAGAAGCCCATAAGTCTAAATATATGATGCATCCAGGAAACGATAAAATGTACCAGGATTTAAGAAAGATTTTTTGGTGGATAGGAATGAAAAAGGACATCGTAGCCTATGTTTCTAAATGTTTAACTTGTTCACAAGTTAAAGCTGAACATCAGAAACCCTCAGGTTTGTTACAACAACTAGAAATGCCAGTGTGGAAATGGGAATTGATAACAATGGATTTTGTTACCAAATTACCCAAAACAAGGAAAAGCAATGATACAATCTGGGTGATTATAGATAGGCTAACCAAGTCAGCTCATTTCCTACCAATGAAAGAAACTTTCAGTATGGAATTATATGTAAATGAAATAACTTCATTACATGGAATTCCTTTATCAATTGTTTCTGATAGGGATAGCCGTTTTACCTTTCATTTTTGGTCAAGTTTCCAAAAAGCAATGGGAACCAAATTGAATCTAAGCACAGCTTATCATCCGCAAACGGACGGACAAAGCGAAAGGACAATTAAGACAATGGAAGATATGCTTAGAGCTTGTGTAATTGATTTCGGAGGTAATTGGGACGATCACTTACCATTAATAGAATTTTCTTATAATAACAATTATCACACAAGTATCAATGCTGCACCATTCGAAGCACTTTATGGACGAAAGTGCCGAACCCCAGTCTGTTGGGCAGAAATTGGGGAAAAGCAACTATCTGGACTCGAGATAGTGCAGGAAACAACCTACAAAATCATTCAAGTCAAAGAATGACTGAAGGTAGCATGTGATCGATAAAAGAGCTATGCAGATAACAGACGCAAGACGTTGGAATTTCAGGTAGGAGATAAAGTATTGTTGAAAGTCTCTCCTTGGAAAGGAGTGGTAAGATTCATCAAAAGGGGAAAGCTAAGTCCCAGGTATGTTGGACCTTTTGAAATTATTAGAAGAATAGGACCTGTAGCTTATCAGCTACTGCCAGAGGAAATGGCAGGAATACATGATGTGTTTCATGTATCTAATCTCAAGAAATGCTTAGCTGATGAATCACTGATGGTATGTAACATCCCGAAAACACAAAATTTTATATTAAAATTTATAAAGTGTATGATAAACAAGAATAAACTAACTAGGATAAACAACCCAGTTAGTTAGAAGCCTTGTAGTAACACAGGAATGAGTTAAAAAGCCAAAAATACAAACTAAATAAGAGTGGAGGGGTTTAGGTTGTCAAAATCGAAACTTTCATTACTAATAATTAGTAAAATAGAAACCAAATACTCCATTTGGAGTCCTGGTCGATCAAAGAAACACAGGGGGCGACACCCACTTCTTCACAACCCTAAACTCTACTAAAATCTCAAATTGAAGGCTCAAATCATGTCATAAACGAAATCTGAGCATAGAATCGTGATCTCCTCGTCAAGGAGGTCATAAGGTATGTCAAATTAGGTTGTTTTGATACAACTCAAATTCTTGCATGTGATTGAAATCAAAGATTTAGCTTGATTATGTGTTGTAAAACATGAAATAGGAAGTAATGTGAAGTCTAGGGACAAACCCTAGATGATTTCTTGTCAAAATCTTGCATGTTAGTTGTAAGGATCAAAATCACTATAGTGGGTGATTAGTAAGTTAGTAGAACTTGATAAACACTAGGATTAAGATTCTTGTTCTAGTGAAAACTAAAATTTTGAGATAATCTCTGAAATTTGTTGATGTTAAAATACGTGTATATTGTCTAATTGAAGTTGATTTGGGTAATAATTTCAAGTTATGAACTTGGTGTAGATCATGTAGAAATCTGACCCACAAGGTGTTTGATAAAACGCCTAAGTGAGGGTTAAAATGTTAAAGATTGCTAAAAACGCAGATTTGCATATGTTATGAATGAATGCGTTAAAGCTTATGAAAGAGAGTTCTAATCTTGTTATGAATTGAACTCTTTAGGCAAGGAATCCGGAACGTCAAGTGGACACGCCGGAAGTGATACCTGTGGAAAAGGTGTGCTTTAGAGGTACGTGACTTTAGTCTCGTTGTATTATGTAATAATGTTTAATTTTAAAGTACAAACGGTGTCGGATTGTAATTGATGCGTTTGATGTATCGTTAGAGTGGCGAAGTTCACTAGATCACCAAACGGGTCAAAAGAAACATTAGAATCTGGTTTGGTATGTTAATAAAGTGATGGTTTTCATCAGATAGCCAAACGGGTCAAAATATTGCTTGAAAACGAATCACATGAGTAAAGACTTAAAAGTTTTCATATCATGCTAGGTGATAGATGGTAATACATCATTAAACTGGTTAAGATATTGATCTAAGTATAAGAACCCGGAATATGGGTCAAACAATAAATGTTAAATGAAAAAGGGTCGTTGAAACGGAAAGCTTGAATTCCGAGGAAACAAGTATTAGCCCTTGATGAATTGCAAAGCCATGGAACTGGCGTGAATACACCAAATATATGAACCCGGAAATTTGGGTAATTATGTCTAAAAGGCTTTAAGAATGGAGAAGAGGTGCTATGCACTAACATAAAAGGGTTGGATAATGGAAATAAGGAAATCATGAACCGATTGTCGGTATCTCGGTTTCCATGATGTAAAATGTACAATGTTGGATCCGTAATCTTATTACGGACTCATAGGAAAAAGAATCGACTAAAACGGATAAGCGAGTGAAAAGTTATGATCTTTGCAAGTTGGAAAATAGTCAAAGGGTAATATTGCAGAGTCCACCGTAAATTACGGTTCCACCATAATTTACGGTGGAGATCAAAACTTTACGGTGAAAAGCTCCTGGTTTATGGCAGCACCAGAATCATTCCAGGTTCACTGTAATTAACCCAGGAAATTTATATTTTGTTCGCTTCTTTGCATCGTTTAAATTCGTTTATACGTAATGTATTAATTTCAAAACTAATATCTTAGTGTTTGACCCTAGGTATGCATGAAACCCTCCCGGATGGTGATCAAGTACAACGTCAAGAACCGAACACGCATTTTGAAGCTTCCGCAATAACCTTAATCTTGTCTAAACATAATCATGTTGTAAACTCTTTTGTTAATCATGTTTTAAAACCCCTTGAACTAGTGGTTAGTTTGTTAACAAGGGTTAACTTTTAAACTTGTTATGGATTATCTTTGGAGATACAGTTGACATCTCCAAGTGGAAAGCAAGTCACCATTTACGGCGAAAAAGGGGGTAGTCCCGTTATGTGCTCAATACTAAAGGCCCACAAACTTATGAGGCGCGGATGTAAAGCATTCATGATATACGCAAACGAACCAAACAAAGAGATGCCAAAGATAGAAGACGTACCAGTGGTACGTGAATACGCCGATGTATTTCCGGAAGATTTACCGGGAATACCGCCAGTACGGGAGGTAGAGTTCGGGATCGAATTGGTTCCGGGCGCAAAACTTGTGGCCAAGGCTCCGTATCGACTCGCGCCATCAGAATTGCAAGAATTGATGTCACAAATCCAAGAATTGCTCGACAAGGGATTTATTCGGCCAGGTGTGTCTCCATGGGGCGCACCGGTATTATTCGTGAGAAAGAAGGACGGGAGCATGCGTATGTGCATTGACTACCGGGAGTTGAATAAACTCACGGTAAAGAATCGATATCCGCTCCCAAGGATTGATGACCTATTTGACCAATTACAAGGTGCAAACTGGTTCTCAAAAATAGACCTCAGATCTGGGTATCATCAGTTGAAAGTCAAAGAGGAGGATGTACCGAAAACGGCTTTTCGTACACGGTACGGACATTACGAGTTTCTCGTGATGTCCTTTGGGTTAACTAATGCACCCGCGGCTTTCATGGATCTCATGAACCGGGTTTGCAAACCTATGCTAGACAAGTTAGTGATAGTGTTTATCGATGATATTTTGATATACTCCAAGAATGAAGCAGAACACGCAAGTCATTTGCGTGAAGTATTGAAGACGCTCAGGAAAGAGAAATTGTATGCGAAATTCTCAAAATGTGCCTTCTGGTTACGAGAGGTGCAATTTCTTGGGCATATCATTAGTGCAAACGGAGTGCTAGTAGATCCTTCAAAAATAGAAGCTGTGTCAAGATGGACTCCACCGAAGAATCCTTCGGAAATTAGAAGCTTCTTGGGGCTTGCGGGTTATTATCGGAGATTCATACAAGATTTCTCCAAAATTGCTACGCCATTGACCAAACTAACCCGTAAGGATGAAAAGTTTATTTGGGCCGAGGATCAAGAAAGGCCGTTCCAAACGCTTAAGGAAAAATTGACCCATGCGCCGGTGTTGACATTACCGGACGGAACAGAGGATATGGTAGTTTACTCGGATGCATCGCATTCGGGACTTGGCTGCGTTTTGATGCGGCGGGGCAAGGTTATAGCCTATGCCTCGAGACAGCTAAAGACTCATGAGAAGAGATATCCTACACATGACCTCGAGTTAGCAGCAGTGGTGTTTGCCTTGAAGATATGGAGGCATTACTTGTATGGGGTGAAGTGCACTATCTTTACCGACCACAAAAGCTTAAAGTATTTCTTCGATCAGAAGGAATTAAATATGAGGCAGAGGTGGTAGTTAGAAACTGTCAAAGACTTTGATTGTGAAATACATTACCACCCCGGGAAGGCTAACGTAGTGGCGGACGCGTTGAGCCGAAAAACGGATTATGCGCCTATTCGAGTACGATCAATGCAATTAATTGTGACATCGGGTTTGCTTGAACAAATCCGAAAATCTCAAATTGAAGCAATCAAGGAAGAAAATGTGAAGAAGGAAATGATAGTTGGGCAACTAAAAGACCTGGAGGATGGTAATCAAGGATTGAAAACTCGATTTGGGAGAATTTGGGTTCCAAATACGTGTGGGGCCAAGGCGCGACTTCTTGACGAGGCCCATAAATCTCATTATTCAATTCATCCAGGGGCGACCAAAATGTATAATGACGTAAAACAAAACTATTGGTGGCCCGGAATGAAAAGAGATATTGTGAAGTATGTGGAGAAGTGTATGACTTGTTTACAAGTCAAAGTGGAGCACCAAAAGCCATATGGTAGGTTGCAACCGTTGGATATCCCGGTTTGGAAATGGGAACAAATCACGATGGATTTGTTAACCAAATTGCCCAAAACCAATCGCGGATTTGATGCTATATGGGTAGTCGTAGATCGATTGACAAAAAGTGCTCACTTCATTCCGATTCGTGAGACTTATACATCCGAGAAGATGTCGGAAGTGTACACCAATGAGATCATAGCACGTCACGGAGTGCCGATATCCATTGTGTCAGACAGAGATACTCGGTTTACCTCTAAATTCTGGCACGAATTTCAAGAGCAAATGGGAACTAAACTGTACATTAGCACTGCTTATCATCCGCAAACGGATGGGCAAAGTGAGAGAACGATACAAACGTTGGAAGATATGTTGCGGGCTTGCATCATCGACTTCGGGGGCAGTTGGGATGTGCATCTACCCTTGGTCGAATTTTCATATAACAATAGCTATCAATCGAGCATTAAAATGGCCCCGTATGAAATGTTATATGGTAGAAAGTGTCGAACCCCGGTGTGTTGGGGAGAAGTGGGACCACGAGGATTAGCACATACGGATATAATCCGAAATACGAATGAGAAAATCGATAAGGTCCGAGCTCACTTAAAAGCAGCTCAGGATAGACAGAAGTCGTATGCGGATAAGTGAAATAGGCCTATCGAGTTTCAAGTGGGCGATAAAGTAATGCTAAAAGTATCGCCATGGAAAGGAATTATACGGTTCAGAAAAAGAGGAAAGTTGAGTCCGAGGTTCATTGGGCCGTTCAGAATCACTGAACGGGTTGGTCAGGTAGCATATCGCCTTGAATTACCCGAGGAGTTGAGTGGAATTCATAATACATGCCACGTGTCACATCTCCGAAAATGCTTAGCAGATGAAACCGATCGCATCCGCTATGATGACATCGAGGTGGATAACAGCCTCAATTATGTAGTGAGGCCAATGGCAATTTTAGATCGAAAAGAGAAGAATCTGAGGAACAAAGTAATTGACCAAGTGAAGGTTAAATGGGAGCACAGGAAGGGTGTGGATACCACCTGGGAATCCGAAGAAGAGATGCAACGGCTCTACCCAAAACTATTCGGTACGTATCTCGGTTTCGGGGACGAAACCCCTTTTAAGGGGGGTGGACTTGTAACATCCCGAAAACACAAAATTTTATATTAAAATTTATAAAGTGTATGATAAACAAGAATAAACTAACTAGGATAAACAACCCAGTTAGTTAGAAGCCTTGTAGTAACACAGGAATGAGTTAAAAAGCCAAAAATACAAACTAAATAAGAGTGGAGGGGTTTAGGTTGTCAAAATCGAAACTTTCATTACTAATAATTAGTAAAATAGAAACCAAATACTCCATTTGGAGTCCTGGTCGATCAAAGAAACACAGGGGGCGACACCCACTTCTTCACAACCCTAAACTCTACTAAAATCTCAAATTGAAGGCTCAAATCATGTCATAAACGAAATCTGAGCATAGAATCGTGATCTCCTCGTCAAGGAGGTCATAAGGTATGTCAAATTAGGTTGTTTTGATACAACTTAAATTCTTGAATGTGATTGAAATCAAAGATTTAGCTTGATTATGTGTTGTAAAACATGAAATAGGAAGTAATGTGAAGTCTAGGGACAAACCCTAGATGATTTCTTGTCAAAATCTTGCATGTTAGTTGTAAGGATCAAAATCACTATAGTGGGTGATTAGTAAGTTAGTAGAACTTGATAAACACTAGGATTAAGATTCTTGTTCTAGTGAAAACTGAAATTTTGAGATAATCTCTGAAATTTGTTGATGTTAAAATACGTGTATATTGTCTAATTGAAGTTGATTTGGGTAATAATTTCAAGTTATGAACTTGGTGTAGATCATGTAGAAATCTGACCCACAAGGTGTTTGATAAAACGCCTAAGTGAGGGTTAAAATGTTAAAGATTGCTAAAAACGCAGATTTGCATATGTTATGAATGAATGCGTTAAAGCTTATGAAAGAGAGTTCTAATCTTGTTATGAATTGAACTCTTTAGGCAAGGAATCCGGAACGTCAAGTGGGCACGCCGGAAGTGATACCCGTGGAAAAGGTGTGCTTTAGAGGTACGTGACTTTAGTCTCGTTGTATTATGTAATAATGTTTAATTTTAAAGTACAAACGATGTCGGATTGTAATTGATGCGTTTGATGTATCGTTAGAGTGGCGAAGTTCACTAGATCACCAAACGGGTCAAAAGAAACATTAGAATCTGGTTTGGTATGTTAATAAAGTGATGGTTTTCATCAGATAGCCAAACGGGTCAAAATATTGCTTGAAAACGAATCACATGAGTAAAGACTTAAAAGTTTTCATATCATGCTAGGTGATAGATGGTAATACATCATTAAACTGGTTAAGATATTGATCTAAGTATAAGAACCCGGAATATGGGTCAAACAATAAATGTTAAATGAAAAAGGGTCGTTGAAACGGAAAGCTTGAATTCCGAGGAAACAAGTATTAGCCCTTGATGAATTGCAAAGCCATGGAACTGGCGTGAATACACCAAATATATGAACCCGGAAATTTGGGTAATTATGTCTAAAAGGCTTTAAGAATGGAGAAGAGGTGCTATGCACTAACATAAAAGGGTTGGATAATGGAAATAAGGAAATCATGAACCGATTTTCGGTATCTCGGTTTCCATGATGTAAAATGTACAATGTTGGATCCGTAATCTTATTACGGACTCATAGGAAAAAGAATCGGCTAAAACGGATAAGCGAGTGAAAAGTTATGATCTTTGCAAGTTGGAAAATAGTCAAAGGGTAATATTGCAGAGTCCACCGTAAATTACGGTTCCACCGTAATTTACGGTGGAGATCAAAACTTTACAGTGAAAAGCTCTCGGTTTACGGCAGCACCAGAATCATTCCAGGTTCACCGTAATTTACGGTGACACCGTAAATTACGGTGGAACCCAGGAAATTTATATTTTGTTCGCTTCTTTGCATCGTTTAAATTCGTATATACGTAATGTATTAATGTCAAAACTAATATCTTAGTGTTTGACCCTAGGTATGCATGAAGCCCTCCCGGATGGTGATCAAGTACAACGTCAAGAACCGAACACGCATTTTGAAGCTTCCGCAATAACCTTAATCTTGTCTAAACATAATCATGTTGTAAACTCTTTTGTTAATCATGTTTTAAAACCCCTTGAACTAGTGGTTAGTTTGTTAACAAGGGTTAACTTTTAAACTTGTTATGGATTATCTTTGGATGTATTTAGCACTATCTCAAGTGTGAATGGTTTAAATATGAAATCTTTTTGTAAACTCTGATTTTTCTATAAAGTTCACGTAATTATTATTTAAATTACAACAAAATATTTCGGGTGTTACATGGTACCTCTTAAAGATATAGAGGTAAACGAACAACTTAAGTTTGTAGAAAGGCCACTACAGATTAAAGACAGGAAAGTCAAGAACCTCAAGCACAAGAGATTAGTTCTGGTCAAAGTGAAATGGGACTCCAAAAGAGGACCAGAATACACATGGGAGCTTGAATCAGAAATGCAAAGGAAATATCCACTCTTGTTCTAGTAGATCTCGAGGACGAGCTCTAAAACAAGGTGGAGAGGATATAACAACTCTAAAATAAACCGACACCCTTTAAATATTTTCTGACACCCTAAAATATATAAAATAGTCCCAATATGTCCTAAAATACCCCCCATACGTGAAAACCAAGTCCAATATGTCCTAAAATACCCCCCCATACTTGCAGATTGATCAATCAGTGTTTAGTCTTCAACAGTCTTTGGGTGATCATCAGTTGTTGTAGAAGTGCAGTACTTAGAGGACATCAGATGTTAGGCCACATTCAAGGAGAAAGAAAAAGTGCTAACAACTGCTTATTCTGGATCCACTGATCTGATCCAGTTTTGGTTTTAATGAACTGTTCCTTTGGTAGGGTTCAATCCCAACACTTTCATAATATGTACGCCTATGTTTTGCTTACTTGTACAAACTACTTATAACACGATCTCAATAAAAGTTACATCGAGTCAACCAATTAAAACAAAAAATTACCATAGTTTTGCTAAAAAACAAAATTGATAGCAAGATTGTAATCTTGACCTGTGGGCAAAATTATAATCAGGACCAATGAGCGAGTGTCCGGTATCTGCCTGGCATGAAAAAAATTACGTCAAGTCAACCAATTAAAAGAAGCTCATAAAAAGGAATATCAGTATCAGTTCAGATAATATTATTACCGGCACTGGGATTCTTATGACAATGACGCATCGGATAATAAACCGATATTTATTCTTATATAATTTAGAGATTATTGGTTTAGTTCATTGTCCGATTTCCATGTCTAAAAGAAACTAAAATACAATTATGTTTTAAACAAGAGTTAATAGCTAAAATGGTCCCCGAGGTTTGCGCACTTTTGCTACTTTAGTCCAAAATCCATTTTTTTTTTTAAATCTGGGTCCTTGAGGTTTGCATTTTGTTGCCATTTTAGTTCAAATTTCAAAAAAGTCTAATTTTGTCAGGATTTCTTACTGAATTTTGTCTTCCTCCTCATTTCTCATAAGGGCAAAATTGTCATTATAGATTATTATAAACTAATTTATATTAAAAAAATAAAAAAATCCTCAAAGAACTTTAAATTACCCTAATCGATCAAAACCTCTCACCTTCCCCCATCATCTTCTTCCTCAGACCTGCATCAACAATGGTGGTATGCATATGTGGAGC